>JAMKCH010007407.1:0-84035 GCA_023653785.1 Ophioderma brevispina | reverse complement strand
AATATGGGCATTATTGATGCCAAGTTCAAAAGGAACCAAAAGTTCCAAAATTATGAGTTTACGAAGATTCTGCCAAAAAAAAAAAAAGATCCGGTATAAGATTGGTTGGGGAACATTCCGTGGGGATAGTTGTGCCTGAGGAAAAACCTGGAAGACCTGCAGTTACTCGTGCTGGACTTTCCCCATCTGTGAAGATTAACCCTGGTATTGACACAGTCAGTGATTGAATTTACAAGAAATTTACATACCCTTTCGGGAAGATTAAAAATGATACTACGCCAATAAACACAAGAAGATTCTAAAGATAACAGTTCAAGAAACCTGCCTTGCACTGCAAGGGATTGAACGTGGTTCTTCCAAAAAGATGCCACTGAATCAGAAATAATGTCTTTGGCAAAAGATTTGGCTTGTTTAAGATTATGAGATTTCGCCTTAACTTCATTAGAAATATTTTCACATTGCACAGTTATAGATTTCTTTCTCGTCCACTTCGACTCCCTCTCAATTCTAGAATCTAAACAAAGATTGACTAAATTGTCACCTTTGATTCTAGTGGCTAAATGGGTAATTGTGTGACATTCGAGGTATAAACGGGAAATAGATTTGATGTTAAGACCATTGGGCATGTATAAAAACGCAAGACTACCAGGATGGGGGATGCCAAACCATTTTTTAATAAAACGATTGGTAAGATTATCAAGAGAATTAAGGTGTGTTGAGCAAAGATCGTTAACTGTAAGGTGGTATCGGAGTGATGGAAGAAAATAACGAGTATATACTTGAATCTTATATTCCGACCTAATTAGAGAGGAATCGATATTTCCAGGGCGTTCGTAATTTTGTCGGATAAGTAATTAAGGACATCAGTGGATGTGTTGCGAAATGTAATAAGAGAACCGAGAAATTTATGGGATTCATTTTCAACTGATGGGACATCTTCACCATCAATATTGAATATAACCGAGGTAAGTTTGCCACTTGATAATGAAAGAGAACGGCATTTAGTTGGTTTCATCTTTAAAGACATAGATTTAGTATGGGCTGAAATGCGGTTGATGAAGCGCTGATGAGTCTTTTTATGGTGAGTTATTAAACAAAAGTCGTCAGCAAAAGGGGCAGTAATAAAATTGACACCATTCAAGTCGTACCCAAAAGTATGATTATCAATGAGGTCACGAACGATGGGATCAAAACAAAGAATAAATATCAAAGGCGAAAGTGGGTCACCCTGGAAAATACCTTTCCGAATCTAAATTGGTCGGAGACCCAGTTTCTAGAAGACACTTTAACTGACAATGATGAATATAGGTTTTTGATATAGAGCTGAATACAATTTGGAACATTGAGTCTTTCTAAAATTTTATAAATCAGTTCGTGCTGGACGCTTCCATATGCGTCTTCAAGATCAAACCACGTCATGTGAACCGTCTTAGAGTTTGCTTTCGCATGATTTAGAATTTCATGAATGACTGTGTTATGGTCAGTGCAACCACTTATTCCTTGAAGGAATGCTTTCTGGAATTTACGTCAATTAAGTTATTTCTACAACAAAATGTTCAAGACGTTAAGCTATGATTAGGTGATAAACTTTACCAATAACGCTGGATAAAGCAATCATGCGAAAATTACTCGGAACATTTGTATCGCCTTTTTTGTGAATAAGGGTGATCTTGCTTATTGTCCAGGATGAAGGCGGTGAGAGTATCAAATACGTGTTTCTAGCCAAAATTGCCGATATCTCAAAAGTCAATTTTAACGATATGTCTTCGCAGGATTTCTAAAAAACGATTAATCGTAGAATGATGGAATAAAAAGTAAATTAAAGTGTATCAATATGACTACTTACTGAACTAGAATAATTCCACTAGCCCCGTGAGAACTTGGGTCTCAACACTAAAAAAATTTAAAAAATAATTATTTGTTTTACGGGCGCTTTATAACGTTGATCGGCGCGGGGGTGTGACCCAGACGTATTTGCGCTCGAAATCATTGAGTATTGAGAAAAGGAACTTATGGCATACAGATGATATCCCAAGGCTTTGGAACAGGGTTATTTTTTTAGGGAGGGGGATACCGAAAAAAATTGGGTACATAAATATTTGCCATATCATTGGCCATAACTCTAAAAATCAATGCAATTTACACCTCAGAAATACTCTAAAATGTTTAGTTCAATTGCCCACTAACCTCAAAGGGGAAAGGAAAATGGCATTTCCGCCTTAGTACCGTACCCAATTCCAGTATGGTTGAGGTGGGGGTAGGGGTGGAGATTTACGACAAAATATTGAAATGTTTTTAATAAACTGTTGGTAACATTAAAATATCATAATGACTTAATTATTGGTAAAGTAATATTCGGACTAGCGGACCTTATTTCATATTCGGATAGCGGACCTTATTCACCTTCGGAATAGCGGGCTTTATTCAAATATCGGAATAGCGGGCCTTATTCAATATTCGGAATAGCGGAACTTATTTAATTCGGAATAGCGGACCGTCGGATTAGCGGACCTGTTACAATTTTCCTAGTAGCGGACCTAATGTAATTTCGGAATAGCGGACCTTTGGGATCCGCGGGCCTTATAAACTATTCGGAATAGGGGACTATTAAATAGTCGGAATAGAGGGCCCTCGGAATGCGGACCTTTTTAAAATTCGGAATAGCTAACCCATTTTATTCCGAATAGAGGACCTTCGGATTAGCGAAACCCTTTATAATTTGGAAAGCGGACCTCGGAACTAGAGAACCCTATATAATATTTCGGAATAGCGAGACTTCGACTAGGGTACAAATTTCGGAATAGCGGACCTTACACGTTCGGAATAGCGGACCCTCGGGTCTAGGAAATTTACGTGTTCGGAATAGGGGCCTTCGGAATAGCGGGCCTTCGGAATAACAGGCTGACCCCGAATTTCCAAGTGTAATAAATTACAGGAACCTATTTTGCATAGCTAGCTTTGTCTTTGGCAGCCATAAAATCTAATTATGTCATATGCGTACAAAAAAACTTTAAAAAATCTATTTCGTACTACTTCTCAACAATGTCGTATTCATTAAGAAAAGCGCTAATAGTTACAGAAATACTTGGCAGAATTACACGTTGAATTTTTAACAGTTGACAGCGTCGTAACGAAGCACGCACTTGTATATTAACCCCCCCCCCCCCCCCCCCCCCCCAACCCCCCCTCCCTTATCAAACAATTGTCCACGGGTAGGCGAAAAAATTCTTGAATCGAGAAATGAACGCTCTCTTTGCGTTTTTTTGGTAAGTAATTCATAATTTCTAGCACAAAACACAGTCGATGCTTCTGTGGTCAGATTATGATAGCATGTGATCATCGAAATGAGCTAAGATGGTGATGATAAACGTCGTCTGTCATAAAGCAATATTAAACTTAACGACCCGACGACCGCTATCCAATATGTTTAAACACCACAATGCCAGACGTCTCGGGTCATAAAAAACTGGAACGAGGTAAAACGTTTGGTGTTAATTTCCTTACCAGCACAAAACATAGTTATAGCAAGGATTACATCATCCCTAAACGAGGGGAAGGGGTTGTGTCACTTTTCAACAGCCATCTCGAAAAACGTCAAATAAACGACCAAAATGAAGTGCATATTCGTATTCATGTGGTTGTGCTATTTATTCCGTAAAAGTCAGCTGAATTCAACAGGGTCACCGGTGACATACTAAATTGCCACACATATTTGTTAGATCATTCTAGGCTGTACCAAATTCTTTTTCAATATTGTCTTGTTACTTTTGTCAGGGGGGCTGGGAATTTCTTCCAATAGTGCGGTGCAATCAACCCAGGAACAGAATCAATACGGATTGTTATCACACCTCATAAAATATTCATGATACCAACAATCTATTCCTTGGCTGATTCCTATACAAGGCTTGTTCTCGAGGTAAAACAGTTGAATTATACTTCATATAGAGATTTCTCTCATTCTGATTGGTTAAAAGTGTAGTCAGTAAAAATAACTGGGCCCCTTTTTTCATCAAGATGGACGTAATGCTAACTGTGCCCGGGGCATGGCAATCGCCTGTGCCCGGAAAAGAGTAGGACAGTCTCAACACCGTGTAAGATCTCTCGTGGGCGTGCGTTTCCTGTACAACGAACGTTTGTAAATGTTATGAGGCCGTGTCAATTCGGGAAATCTTTAACCAATCTCAGATGGGAAGAATCTATATATTCGGTATATAAAACAAATATTGACTGCTGACAGATCGGGCACAGTTAAAATTATCGGCCCTCGGTGATGTCAAAAACATGAGGACTATGCCCTCAGGTCAGCTTCGGGCATAGTCAGGGTTTGACATACCTGGGCCTAATAATTGAACAGTTCCCCTCATTAGCAGTCGAATTGGATACGTTCCATACAAACTCGTCCCCAGAGAGTCACTGGGTCAGGTGTAAAAAAACAAATACTACATGCTATATCGGGAAATCAGGAAAATACGGCCCGCGCTTTCGTTTGGTTTTGGTTACGGTGTTCAAATGAGTTATGAATGCCAATTGAAATTTTATTGCTCCGTTTCATGCCCCCATAACAAAAAAACGAGTCCGATTAATGGTATGATTTGACCCCACAAAATTCAACAGAAGAAAACAAGTTTTTTGTGTTAATATATCTGAAATAGGCACAAAAAAATATATATAAAAGTCTGACCAAAATTCAACTAGTGGAAACATGTAGGAAATAAGGGGGCAACGTTGTACGGGGTAAAAAAAATTAGGAATTTCGAATTTGATTTTGTAAATGATTTGTACCAATTTATTGGGCTACTCTAAGTTAAAAAAGGTCTAGTTGCCCTAACGCAGTTTAGGTTTAGTACAATAGGCTCATAACAGTTCAAGGTTCATCCGGGGTAAAATTAATAGAATGTCCGTTTGATCGGACTGGTTGTAAAATGTTAAATTTGTCCGATTAGATAAGTAAATTGTAATAGATTCTTGTTGAAACGTGCATATATAAGAATTACAGAGCTATGACTAGTGACCTACCAGAGACCCTGTAGCCCCCAGTCACCATTGGTTCAATTATGCACCAAAATTATAGCTGGGGCAAACCAATATATTTTCGGGTTATGTACCATTAGACGAACAATTTGACACATTTTTATAACGAACGGATATATTGAAAATTTACCCCCATGTGAACTTGAACCTATTTTGATTCATAACTATTGAAACTACAACCTGCGATATGGCAAAACTATACCTTTTTTTTAATCCTGGAAAATGTAACGAACAGTTGGCATACTTTCGACGCCGTTTGATACTTTTCATATTTTGACCCCTGTATAAAAAACCTTACCCCTTTAAAAAATAGATGTGTCCACCTTTGATTTAGTAGACTTTGATAGGTGTTTTTAAAGGTATTCTCATACCATTCGTGGAATTTATCTGTTCCAATTAGTGTTGGGTTAAGGCAGCATTCAGTCTATTTTGACTGGCCTAAACCACTACCGGTGGATAATAGGAAATGTAAAAGGGTGGACCCCAAGTGCTGCGACAGGGTTGTGGCAATTCACCCCCCCCCCCCCTCGGAGGGAAATACCAACACCAGCCTAGTACGACACCGGAAATATCACAGAATTTGATTTAGTTGCAATTGGATAGCAGGTCCTCTTTCCTGATACCAAAACGAGTAGTAGTACCAACAATAACTAATACATGTCATAGACGTCACAAGTCTTAACAATAAGGCCAAAAAAATTGTTGTGTGCTTCCCCAGCTTAAAATCAGGAAGGTCGGTCGTGTCGGTGTTTATTTTTAACTCATTTCTCCAGAAAAGTGATGCTATTCAGGCCAAATCAGATAAAATACAGCTGAAAACAACCTCACAACCTTTCAAACGTAACACTCATCGTAGTACCGTAGGATCAGTCCATGTCAAAAAAATGTCAGGGAAAAAAATCGGTAAAAAATCACCATTATTCCACTGTTTCATTTATTTCTTAAATGGAGGGAATGGAAACTAGTTGAAAGGCGTTTAAATTGAACTTTAACCCCAGAATTCCTATCACGAAGGCTAGTGAGAGCCCTCCATTGCGATGTGTAAGGGTTTGTTTTGAACTGGCTATAGGTATGATGGTTATTTTAGCCCATTGCTAGATATCAGGAACATCGGAAAGCATTTGCACGCATTTCAATCCCCAAACCATCAGTCTTGTCAAGGATAAAAATAAACCTATAAGTGAATGAACAAAGTACTATTTAATATGGCGGCTGTAGATTGCCAATGATGAATTCGGACAAAATCGGACGAAAAAATTCATCGAAGAAGATCGAGTAGAGAAGGCACACGGTTATAGTAAGGAAGCTTTTCACATGTCACATGCACGCAAGGCGGAAATTTCCAATCCTGTAAGCATCTGGTAGCAAGAGATTGAGGTAAAATATGGTTTCACCTTTCGGTTTCCTAAATTGTAATTCCTGAAAGATTATTTGTGTCACAGACCATCTAACTTAATAGTTTCGTGGTAGCGAAAATGCCGCATGTCTGTCAAATTCGGAAACCCTCACTGACAGGTAGGACTAAGATTGCTCTGTAGACGGAAAGTTCCCCCGATTTTATGCGGTTTTTAAACATGGCCACTCACATCCCTGGCCCATGCAAGGAGTTGAATCCGAGCTACTCTTTGTGATTTTCCATTTGGTTGGCTTTGTTACACATTTATCACCCGGAAAACAGGTAAAATAGACAAACTCAAGACTAAAAAAAAATAAAAAAATACTGACCCGAGATTTTCGGGATTTTGGGTCGGTCGCGGAGGGCAACACAACAATTTTTTTTTTTGCCTAATGGAAAGTGTTAAGTGTTACAATATTATTTATGAGCCAGTAAATTTGCAAAATATCAATGTTTCTTCCTATATGCAGTATTTTCATACTTTATTACCTTATGACGTCTTAGTGATGTCGTCATTGGTTTCTACATATTTTGATACCAATGGAAAGAATAAACTCTAAGCTATACTGTAGGTACCAAATTTATAGGAATTGGATGTTCAATAAAGAAAATTCAAGGGGGTGGTACCCCCTTTCGGTGTGTTGTTATAAAAAAAAATGCTCAGGTAGACAAGGGTTAATAAGCAATAGTTTAAATGATGAAATGGCATGCTATTGGGACGTTTTCCATTAATTTCAGAACAATTTTTTTCCTGATCTTTCAATTTCTTCATTGCCATCATGATTTACATCATGCTATTTGAGGCGAGCTGAACTTTTCCCAATATTCCTCGAAGAGCGAAGGCTAGTCAGCCCTCCTGCTGAGAGGGTGATTATCGCATTACCTTAAGCCGGTAAATGGATTATGGTGGGATTATGGTGATAGGGTCTTTTGAAACTAGTGTGTTGTTGGTCCTTCTCTCTATTAGGTCCATGATAAGATTTAACCCGTTCTTTGATGTGAACGAGTAATCTATCGATGTACCTTAAAAACATGTGTTGCATGGCGTGTATAGGCCTACTATAAATAAGAGGGCATAATTTATTGATCGCCGCGGCCTTTTAAATCGGAAAGTGATGCATGATGTCTGTTATAATGAATTATACGGATGTAGTGAACAAAACAACAAATTCAGAATTTTTTAAATTCCTCCGGACCAAAATGCTCAAATCAATTAATTACTTTTAATTAACTTTAAAAAGAAATGAGTACAATATTTGACAACATAATATTTGATGGTATTAAATATGGTATCTCAATATGGTGACATATTTATTCCCTGGTAGGACGAAGCAAATAAAAGATACCCTCATTTCAACTGAACTACTTCATAAGTTACTATTACAAATTATCCTATATCAACACGTAAGTTTGTAGCATTCCAGAATTACGATAAAGAACATGATTTCTATCGAAATAGCAAATAGCCCTACATTAACAACTATTAGTTTCTTACTTTTTATTCTTTTTTCTTTAAAGTGACTTCCCAAAGGATATAACAAAAAGTAGACTGTTTTCTGCTAAAAGGCACCCTCCACTCTGAAGGTTCTACCCATGTTATTTCTCAAATAATTGGAAAAGAACTCGGAAAACAAGCGACTGGTTAGCCAAAAGGAAGATGTGGGGAAAAATTATCATCTCATTGTCTGTAGAGCACGACACGAAAACATCTTGCGCTTGTCAATAATACGATCTAAATTTCGTCCTTCTCTTATATTCTTTCACGAGAAAATTACTCATACACAGGTTTTTTTATATATAAAGCGGCATTTCATCAAGATTACAGCGCTGTTGCCTATTATTATTTTTACGCTGCCGTCAGGAAATCATCACAATCATTTCGCTTCATCTAGGTGGCTGCCGGCCAAGCGCACATTCCTATCAGCACTGAGACTGTAATAATCCCCATAACAGTTCCCCAGAATTTCGCTTGGGTCTATGAGGCAACTGAGATAAATTATCTTGCCCTGGGACACAAACGCGTTCACTGCAGTGGTCTTGGGGTCATAAGTTCTGCACTTTATCCGTTACGCCGCACGTGCTCTTTATAGAAGTGAATGGGAATTTTCGGAATAGACCATGTGATCAAAGGAAATATTGTTAATTTTGACTACAAACTTCCCCGAAGTAAACGATTTTTCCAATATAAATTCTAATGAATATTATAATTAAAATTTATTGCGTATGTCAATCGTAAAGGTTGCTTATTTTCATGAAAATTAACAAAATGCCATCTCAATTTTTTTATTTCTGAATATTAGTGACCAAGGGACATACACTATGGTACATTGACTCAAGCAAATAATGGCGGTATTAATAAGTAAATCCACTCGGTATGCAGCAGATAAAGCACGTCAGATTTTTTATGTGAAACTGCTGAGCCATTTTTACTGTCCATACAGTTGAAAAGATTTTAGGTGTCATCACCGCCAAGTTTAGACTGAGCTGTCCTCGTTTACGAATAACATACACGTTGAGGTTTTACTGAGTTCAATACTTGTGACCGTATTTTTCATTTATTTAAAAAAGAGAACGAAGGTGAACAAAAGTTGTGAAAGAAATGTTGCTTGGTAAGCGGTGACGTAACATCTTTTCGCAGAACCAAGATCCCTAACTTATTGCTGGACCTCATTTCTATTCAAATTACCACCATGTGTTTAGAAGAAAACAAAAGAAGAGGATCCAGCGACATATGCTGATAACGCGGTAAATTGAATAGAAATTGGGGATACACGGCGAGTTACTGGTTTGGGTTCTGTACAGCCACAAACATGTGTCCATTGGTTTTTACAAGCGCTTAAGCTGCCAACATTGTGAGTAATAGAATTCAAGTATACTAGGAATGGACTCAGGCTTCAAAATTCTAAACATCCACATTTTTAATAACTTGTTCAATTCCAGTTGGCCTTTCAGCATGATCAAGGTTTGTACGAACTCAATGAGTGATGAACACCACCTATGTATCACTGTACTTGTGACCATTACAATAAATCAAATATTTGATCCTGATGATTTAATTTTCAAATTTAAATATACTGTCCGTAAGGTAAGATTGGGTAGAGGTTTAACGACACACCGACACACTGTGTTATATTGGTGTCAAATGTAATTACAATTTCATTATGTTAATCATATTCTACAATCAGACAAGGGAATTTAGTTTAGAAAAGCACGGGCAAACTGAAATGCCCGGAGAAAAACTGCAACGAGAATAAGCTTGGACTAGAAACCAATTGCACAAAAAGCCTCTGGTCCGACCCAAGGATCGAACCTGGGACATCAACGCTGCGCTGTATAGCGGTTGGGAGAACCGCCACGCTACCCGATAAATAAATCGTGTGTTTATAATGGACGTATGTAGATTAGCAAAGAATTTGCGATTTTCGTGCGAGCGTCTTTCGCTAAAGTTTATCTGAGACGTTCGACAAATTATTTGCAAGATTAAAACATTTTTGGCATGGGCACTAAATGAATGTTAACCTTAGGACTAACCAAATAATGTGTCTCAATTTGAATCAAAGATGAATTTTAGTTTTGAGAGATAAGGTCAAGAGCACACTCTTTTTAAGTGACCCTTCCCTCATTGTTCCCCTCCATCATGCCCATCTTTATATTTCAAATGCGAGGCTTAAGATATATAACCGGCAAAATATAACGACGTTTATCAGAAATGGTCAAAACATTAAACCATGCAGTGAGATATTCACGAAAATAGCTGTAGTTGTGCATCATAAAGGTAATTATAATTACATTATGTTAATTCGTCCCTGCTTCTAAAACTAGAGATAAAATCAAAAAGGTAGATGGATAAATTAAAATAAGCGGTGAGAATGCTCACAGCTGTTGTTTCAATTCAATTTACATCTGTCTTGAGTGGAGTTTGATTAAATGGGAATAGTAGTCGAACTAATGATGCAACAGTCAAATGTCCATATTTCTTTCGTATAGATTGTTCCTCAGAAATATTCAAATTGGTTTCTAAAAAATAGGTGACTAGGATTTTTGTCGTACACATAACCATGTTTCTTTCAGCCTTGAGTAAGTCATATTTCGAAAGCCAGTACACGGGTGTCTTAAACTGGTGTTATTGTTGACTTTCATCATCTGCAAATATATGAAGGAAATGAGAAAAGAAAAACCATGAGATTCCGATACAGAATCTTGATTTCTATTAAAGTGTTTCGGAGAGAAATGTAATGCACACGATGCATAGCGAGTCGCACTTGCCGTTAACTCCTGTTTATAGGTGCATGATCAGATTATTCAACGCAAATAAGTATGGGGCAGAAAATGATCGGGCAGAAAAGAAAAGGATGGCGGCATCTTGCAGTTACGCGTCCATTTTCCCTATTCAACTGTGCACACAGTGCATTCAATAGGCCTATGACCTGTCATGCGTACTCTTTGCTTAACGCATAGGACATGAGACAACCACGTCGTTGCGAGAAAAGTGCTCAACGGATTTTGTTGGTAGAAGCTCTAATTGTAGAATAATAGTACCGTCAATAACATAATGTGAATTGGATTATGATGAACATTCAGCAAAAAGAAGAAAAGAGGGAACGGGAGAAAGTGAGGGAGTATTCCTTTGACCTGCCCGCTTCTTATCTTGCCTTCATCGCCTAACTTAATTTCCCAACTTGCCCCCCGATCCCGCTCAGGTTTATTTTTTGTCATGTATAATGCTAACTATAGGCAAAAATCACCAGTGATCGCTGGGCAGATTCAAGAGGGAGCCATGGACAAACGGTTAAACCTACACTCTTTGTAGAAGCTACAACCAAGCAATCTTATTCTTACATGGTGATGTAATTTGGTTGAATACGGTTGCTGAAAAAGATCGAACGACCATTTCTAACAAGGGGTTCAACATGTGTAAAAAACCAGGCCTACTCGCCCATGTTCATGCACACAGTTGTGGGTAATCCTCAGCATAGACATGTATTGATCAGTGATTGGATGGTGCCCTGTGAAGTGGGGAATCATTTACATACGATCAAAACTTATGAATGGATTCATGTCACAATGATGTGGTGGGTGGGCAAAAGGTCGAGGCCCGTTACTGTGGACAATAATGCACTATGGATGCATTAAGCTTATTGGAGAAGTAGAGAAAACGTCTTGTGGTCTCCCCTGTCAGCTGCGTAGCGAAGCAAGGTAAAACTGCGAAGCGCAGCAGCGAACTAATCTCTACAGCTCCAAAAACTGTTTTCCATTAACCTCCATTATTAAGTATACCAATATCATGACAAGACCTCAGCGCAGGCCTTTTCTAGGTCTGCCTTGTATAGTGTATTGAAGGTGGGGTTTTTCAAGTGCACAAAGTACATCAGTGCTGATTGTGTAACAATCTCATTGCACCCCCCGATGTCCTACTGTCTGCAGAAAACCCAGAGGAATCAATAACCACCGACCACAACATTACCAGGAATGCGTCCTTGCAACCGAGAGACCACATCGAAAATACGGAAGTGCTATATTTGTTGAGAACAGGTTACCGAATGTAGAAGGAACCTCAATGTATGTGATAACAACATCGAAGTCCTAACCATTGAGCTTAGTTCTGTCATAGTTACATTATTCTACAAACATCCATCCGTAGATTCAGAGCAACCTCAGCTCAATGAAACTAACAAAACGGGACAAGCTGTCGAAGAATGGATAGACAGTCAATCATATACGTCTCTTACGATTAATGCTGCCGACATCATTTCATAGTGCCCGCTGGAAGGGAGGTACACCCTGAATCTAGCTATTGATTAGCAAAAAACACATCTCTAACCTTTGTAGCAAGATGGTCTGGATCTGTCCACAAACTAACATGGACCAATCGGTATCCAAGCCAACGCTGCAGTAAGACCAAACAAAGTGCCTTTTAAGCGCCGCTTTCTTTAACTACAGGAAAGCGGACAGACTGGCAATGATTCATTGATGACCCTGGATCAGAACGTGAAGAGGGATGCCTGCCAAAACCCCATACTGTTATGGAGCTAAGGTTTATGCCACATTAGATATCCTTATTAGCGGAGGGATATGTACCAGAATGGAATGGGCGTAGTCTGCCAATACGAATACTTCGTCGCCAGTCTGCGTTGAACGCCCACCAACATGGGATGTATCTCTCCCCTGCGGCATTTACAAGGTATGAACTGATGTTAAGGAGCAAGCACATTATTGAATTTATGTTTTGTGAAATAAATTGACAAAAGTATTTATGGATGTTCGAATTAGTCCTTTGGTGTCAGATTAAGGTCTTACCTCTCGCATGATAATTAATATGAAATTGAATGTAAGGACTTAGGAGCGTCCTCACATTTGGTGAAGGATCCGCGGTTTACTTTATTTTATTTGCATTATTTTAGTTCGTAATGACACAAAATTCCAATTCTTGTTTTTCAAACCATGTCACGCTTGCTAGTATTATTGTTCTCTATGGCCCACGAATGCATTTTTGACACACCTGCGGGTATTTTGAACACTAGGATACAGTTATCATTCGTATGCAAGCTTTTTCAGTGCTATAAAGCGTGATGCAGGCATACTCCGTACATTCACTATAACATAATGGTCTGGTGAGGCAGGTTCTTTTCATTCCCTCGTTGATGGGCTATCAAACGCGACTCCGGATATTTAGGTATGTATTTTTTTGTAGCTTGCCGAGATTGTTGGAATTGTAAAGATTTTATGGCTACCTATTTATGTCTATTTTGTGTATTTTGGGCCATTTTGTATTTGATGGCAGTTTAAATGTGAAACATCGTCGTTTATCGTCAATGGCATATGGACGGGGCCGTCGCCAATGAATCGAATGAGTAGCCATGAATCAAATGGAAAACATGGCTAGCCAAATACGAAGGTCATTTTCCGACCACATATTTGGGGTTTCCTGATGAAAATTTAGATCTTTTTCTTGACCGTTTGATTAAATGCGCGTGGCGTGATTTGTAATGACAAGAAAACAACTTAGCTCTCAGTCTCAGACTTACGTGGTAATGCAGCTATTTGGCTCTCATCTCTTGACGATAGTAGGAAAGCACGATCATTAAAGGGAAGCTTGATTGCAAATTTCAAGGGAATAACCTCAAGTGGGTTAATGAATCCAAATTATCTGGTCGTTTTCAAGGGAAAACTGAGTCTACTTGATGATGACTTTTCAGATATTTCTACACTCAGTCACAAGCTCAACAAGTCTGATCAAGAAAAGTTGTCTCATTTTTAAGTGGTTTTTGAAAACCTCAGCTTCGCTGCCTTGTTATTTCTAAAGAACCAGAGTCTTTAGAGTGAGCAGTCACACTTTGCACGCCTCGACAGACGTTACTGAGATGCCTTCTACTCCAAGTGTTGAGCTTGTAAGCGATGTAGATTCTAAGTCCTCAGGTGCCCACGAACCACTTTTTTGCAGTTGAGAAATTGTCAGAGAAGTTGATCAAAATCCGGACAAAGATGTGATATTGCTGCTAGGCCTAAATCTTTGCACATTGCAATCACATTAGGCCTGAGAATACAAATACTTCCCAGTTTCATCAATCTAGGCCTACGAGTCAACCATTTTATCGGCCTACTGGGGTGTCTGTGTCAAATGGCGTTCTATCGAATGTTCCTCAGCCAGTTTACACCCCAAACAGACCTATCTTTCGTCCTAATAAGCTGTTTGCTTCAGGTGTTGTAAACTTGGACATAAACGTTTCGAATTTATTCAAAATTTCACATCAAGGTCATCCTTTTTAACACTAACAACCCCCACATACATGTCATCAGTCTGTTTTTACGACAGATATCCCAGTTAATGTCAAGTCATCCAAAATGTAGGGGAAGGGGAAAACATTTCGTTTCAATAGACATTCCTTTGCAAGAGTTGTTTGCATTTGTATTCTGGATTTCAAAACATATATCGTGTCTCATAGACACTGGGTGCACCCAATTAATTGATAAGTGAGAACTGTTTCAACAAGTCATCTGTTTTGTCAAACAAACTTCCAGTGATACCACGTGTAAAAGAAAGCTACCACTGCAAATGGTTTCAAGTTGTCATTATGTTAGGCCAGTCTATTACATTAAATAATATGGCACTAAATTGTTGTACCGATGTATATCGCCAGGAGTAAATAGATCGTGATCTATTTTGGGTGCTCAATTTTTTGACCATTCTCATAGTGGCAAAATATTTGATTTTAGGTCTACCACGTCTTAGGCTAATTCCCAGAGTTTAATTAGGAATTCTTCTAGAATTGAAATACCACCTCGTTCCTCAGACTGTTTTAAAGCTAGATGTAAGAGCCAATGCCGATTGGTACTTCAGGTGTTTGCCACGCTGGTAGAACTTTGAAACAATTTAGGCCTACAACTTTGACATACTGTTTCTAGGACGAAAAAAAAACAGCAATCACATATGAAAATACCTGTGTGTTTTGAATCCATCTTTGATAACGCTGTGTTATCATACCTCGACGAAAAACTGGCCCTTCACACCAGTAAAGGACAGTGATGTCCATTTTTTCTCTCACCTTGACAATGAACCGGTCATTATGTCTTCGCAGTGTACATCTGTTCAACAAGAATTACCAAGTTCAACTCAGTCTCAAATCAATGAAGTTTAGGACCAAGTTTGATATGTCTAATGATTAATTGTCTCCTTGTAATACAATCATTCCTTGCAAGTTACACAGCTGTGTTTCAAACTTCTGGTAGTCCTTTGGGTCATTTTCTAAGGTAAAAACATGGGATAAATAACAGGTTAATCACACTCCTGTCAGAGCTCGTCCGTACATACACCCTCCTCATTTGCAGAAAATTATTAGAGGAGAACAGGTTGAACAAATGGCTTAATGATCTCAAATAATATCTCCATCCACCTCTTGTTGGTCTAGGAATGTTTTAACGAGACAGACAGTGCAAATGATGTCAGATTTGATGTTGGATTTTATACCTTGAACCTTTGTTCTTTGCGAGATAATTTTCCTCTCCCTAATATCTTAGATTCGCTAGTTAGTATAGGAGCTGTGCAAGTCCGGCAATTTTTTTCAAACTTCGATATGCAGCTGGCTATGGCAGTGGCCTAGATGAAAGTCGCAAGTGTAAACTGCATTATTACACCGGAAGGCCTTTTTGGAATTAAGTCTTACCCCTTTGGTTATATGCTCCAAGCAACTTGCAGTGTGCCATGCAAGAAATTCTGAGAGGCCTACAGTGGAAAATCGCTCATCTATATTTCATGACGTCATCAGTAAAATTTTTTTTTTTTTTTTAATTTTAATCATAAACCCTAATCTTAAGTTCTTAATCCTTTTAGATTCTGTGGTTTAAAAACTCAAACCTACAAAGTGCACCTTTGGTACAATAAAGTTCGTATTTAGGCCATATTATATCCAAGAAGGTGTTAGTACAGATCCTGAAAAGATTAAAGTAGTAAAGAAGATCCAGTCCCTTAAAAATTCAGTGAACTTAAAATCGTTTCTAGGAATTACTGGATATTATAGGCGGTTGGTGAATAGATATAGTCAGATTGCAAATCCATTATCAGTTAAACTAAAGCAGGATGTTCCTTTTGTTTGAACAGGGCGAATGCCAACAAGCCTTCGAAACTCTCAAGCAAAAGCTTGTTGAACCCCCGAATTTGTCGTATCCTAGATTTTGATGGGTCTCAAGTTTGTTCTTCAAACTGAATGCGTCGATCCACAGACTAGCATATATCCTTCTCAAATACAAAATGCCTCCGAAAAAGTCATTGCGTATGGAGGTAGGGCGTTATCCAAATCGAGAAAAAAACTATTCTATAAGAACTCGAGGCACTTGCTGTAGGAAGGCGTCAAGAATATTCAGAATGTTTCTTATACTCATATTTTTGCTAAAATGGTCCAAAATTTCAAAATTGTGAAAGATGCAATCGTGCCGTTATGTTGGTTGTTGCTAAGAAAACCGTCACAGGCGTTTGGCTCGTTGGGCATTGTATGCAAGCTTATGACTTTGAGATAATTCATCGTGCAGGCGGTTCAATTAAAAATGCTGACGCGGAATTCAGTTTAGAATACCTCAGAATGTATTGTCGGAAACTTCCAAACACTTGTCAGGAATCGCATTGAGTTGCCAAGTAATATATGTAATGGTGATAATTAATGTTACCTCTGGTAGCACAAACGATTGGGTTCCTATGAATTGGGTTCCATTTGACCTTGGTTCCTTAGATGATGATATTTTCGTGTAGTTCAAAATCCAAATGTCAGTGCCAAACGTAATTTAAGGTTTCAGCAAGGGAAACGTTTGGGCAGCAAAAGTGTAGATAAACTACGAAAACCTCATAGTACCTTACATTCATGAAAGTGTTGATCTCTCTGATTTCAAGCAGGAACAAAGAAAGATTCCTTTGCGGCAAGATGATTAGTACTGAGATAGGGATTTCCTGAACGACAAACAAAGATTGCACCGTGATATTACTTCTAGAGTTCAGAACATTATTCTTCATGAAGGTGGGTTATATCATGTCTGGTACACTACCAAGGAAAACGAATTTTCCTGAGCGATTATGTCAATGGTATGTTCCCATTAGTTCTAGATACGGTTGTATGCTCTCATGATGAAGTTTTGCTGCTCTTTTGGTTTTTCCACAAAAACGTATGCCAAATCAGGCAAAGGTAATTTGGACGGTATGACAAGGACAGTGACAACTGGATAGGTCTGGGTTCGTGCTCTCGTAGAAAAACACCTAAACACAAAGGAATTGCCCCTTTAATAACGATGGAAGTTCCTGGACCTTTTGAGCGCGGTCAGCGTTGACATTCTGGGTCCATTACCCATATCAACTTCGGGTAATCGTTTTGTTCTTTGTTTCACTGACCATTTTGGATACCAATTAAATCCAATGATGCTATAACTGTGGCAAATGCTTTTACAAAGAATATGCAGCATGGTTGTCCAAGAGTCCTCCTTAGGGATATAGGTGCTAATTTTTAAGTTAGTAAAATGATGTTGGAAGTTTGTCGCATTATGCAACAATAAGGTTACACTAGCTTTATCAGCCGGCAGTGGAATGCAGTGCAAGAACGGCATAATGCTGTAATACTAGGGGACACAGTTTCCCATTATGTAAACAAGTCAAACGGATGGGAGACTAATTCCATCAATCAGTTTGCCTACAGGAACTTAGTCCAGCAAATAACAGAGTGGGTTCAGTCCATCTTCTACTCTATGGCAGAGCAGAGAGCTCTTCTACATTGGACGTTATTTCTTGAAGCCATAAAGTTTCAGACAGAAACGGTTCGTGAACATATTGGACATTCTTGTAACCAGCTGAGTGGTGTGAAATTCTAAGGAACCATTTGCAGCAGAACCAACTCTTCATGAAACAGCGATACGGACAGGAACGCCACAGATGTCAAATTACGGTAGGAGATTGTGTCTTTATATATTTCCCTGTAACTCAGCCTGGTCTTTCAAAGAAAAACTCCAAAAAATGTGGGGTGCGTCCGTATCTTCTCGTCCTGTTAACTTTATGGTCAGGAATCTTGAGAACCAATAAACTGTTGTCTTCTCCCATACACGTTTTTAATCGTATGAATGAAAATATGCATACGATAGGTATGTTCGCCTTACCAATGACGAACTACCCATGCAACCTTGTGCTCAAGCCCCTATAGGTTTGACAGATGCTGATCTTCCCCAAGATACCTTTCAGCCGCTGTTAGCCAAGCAGTCTCCAGCAAAATCTACTGTTACAGTCCCTGGGAAACCTTTCTAAGAAAGAGTTAGTATGGCACTTTACCAAGTGGAACGTGTCATCAGAGGAAGATTTCATCAATGGTAAACTGCACTACCTGATTAAAGTGGTCAAAACATTCTAATAAGTATAATACTTGGGAACCTGTGTCTAATCTTAATGAAGCCATCTGAGCATTTAAGGCATAATCCTGTCAAAATAACAGGACAAGCAGTGTGATTGTGTTAAATCCAAAATTGCCATGTTATTTACCTAATTGATGCAAATAAGTTATACTTGTTTTTAATTAAAACATTTGGATTCCATGATCTAATGAAGTTCTTAACGAAGTGCCTGAAAGAGGTGGTACAGGAGTCGAATGATATTGGTCTTTGGATCAGAGATATTAGTGTCATATTTTGCAATACGAAGCATTAAAATTATAAAATGCTTCCTGTTTTAGTAATGTTTTGTATTAAGATTGTCAATTCAAGCTTGCTAATCATATTGTATGGTTATTTTTGTGATTTGAGTTTCATGCAGAAAAGACTTGAGGGTACCCAATAACTGACTCTACCGAACGTACCAGTATACCTGAGTCCTTCAGCGGTGATATCTTTTAAAAAACCTAAGGGCCGCCTTGATTACTTTAGGGAAATCGTGGAAAAGAACATAACTTTAGTGCGCGCACTTTTCCATCTAACAAACAGTTCGTTCTGGAAAAAACGATATGTTCTGCCTCTTTAATTAAAAATCTACAAGCTGTATCTTACTAGTCCAAGTTTTAAAGACAAATGAACATATCATGTAAGTAATGTTAAGTGGAGGAGTATGGGTCCGTGATTTTCTAATCTTAAGTTAGAGAATTCTTGGGTAACTTTACTTCAAGGTTTCTGTTTAACCTTGGCCATCAATTCTAATTCAATTTCAAATTAAAAAAAAAAATCTTCCGTTTTTTTTTTATATTTAATTCAAAATAACAATTCATGGCATTTTATAATGTGTATGGATGGAATAAATTCAGCATAATTCTGCCCCCAAAATTTCACCAATCTAAGGGCATGAAGCAATAAAGTAAAATATTGTCAATTTGTTGAGCTTGAAAATATTGGCAATTGTAAATTGAAATTGTTTAGAGATTGAGGAGAATATTAAGTTTCGGCAAGCTAACAACTCCTCAAAAAAAAGTAATATTAAGTTGCACACGGATCGATCCTATGTTTTTGCACTTTTGGCACATGTGCCAAATTTAAATTAAAAAGAATCGTCGCAGGAGTCGATTTAAAAAAGTGAGAGGCATATTGTTATTGGAGCTAATTTATGCCACATTAGTATCTTATTAGAGGAGGGATATATACAGAATGGAATGGGGTAGGCTCCTGTCAGACGAATACTCGTCGTCTGCGTTGAAACGCCCACCAAACTTGGGGATGTATGTATATATCCCCTGCGGCATTTCAAGGATTACTTATGTTTAAGACGCATGTATTTGAAATTGTTTGGGAATAAGTTGACAAAAGTATTTATGATGTCCGAAATGATGTTTCCTTTGGTGTCAGATTAAGGTCTTACCTCTCTCGATGATAATGATATTAAATTGAGTAGAGGGGACTTAGGAGCGTCCTAACATAACTAGGACAAATTTGCCCAACTAGTGAACAAGACTGCACGGAGATCATACCCAGAGGCTGTAGGACGGAACGGAATAGATACCAGGCCTTCCAGGAATGTGCTAGAGAATTCAAGAGTTAATCCCATGTTTGAAGCTTGATCCTTTTTCGGCTGGAACAACTGCTAAAGGGGAGGAAGCCTCGGAGAGGATCTCCCAGGAAAAGATCAAATCCTGGCACACTTTAATTGATTCCACCGATATGACCCACAACAGCAAAGACAAACCATGGTCATCCGAAAGCTTAGAGGAGGATCCAACAGAACCTCCACAGCAGCCAAATGTCCACACCCAACCAAAGTTGCCCACCCAACTGCTTTTAACTGGGCAAGCGCAGCAAGAAACCCAGAAGATCAAACTAGACCATAAGAGGGTATAGTGGTGACCCTTGGTTCACTCGCCCCCTCAAAATGGACGAATTGGAATCCGGTATTGCTAAACTTCAACCAGGAAAGCACAGAGGCCTTGACAACATACTCTACTGAGACAAATAAAAAATCTTGGACCAGTAGCAAAAGAATGGCTTTTTGAGCTCACAATGCTGGGCCTTATTCCCACAGGTTACCAAAATCTGGAGGAAAAGCACATGTTTATGGCACTACTAAAGAAAATGGGAAAGAATCCATCCAATCCCAAGAGCTACAGAATATATAACCTCCTTAGCCGAACCTACAAGCTCTTTGAACGCCTCTGCTCCATCGTATCGCTCACCATGTGATAGGACGAACACCTCATACCAGAAACAAAGCAGGTTTCCGGCCAGGCAAAGCAACAACAAGCAAGTAATAACCAACTCAACACATTGAGGATTGGTTTCGAGAAGGGTAGGGTAACCGGAGCTGTGTTCGCGACCTCTAGCAGACATATCGACACAGTTAATCACAAGATGCCGGACTTCCAGACAGTCCTGGAAATTACCAAGGACATCCGCTTGACTGACAGCGTATCCGTGGATGGTTGCTGGGCTAAACAGGATGTTCTTTGTTCAGCTAGTGGCGAAGAAGAGCCGAGGGCGGTAGGCTCAAGAAGGGTTACCACAAGGGAGTGTGCTGGCACCTTCCTGTTCAACATATTTATATCAACGACCAACCTAGGAGTGTTGGAACCTGTCGTTTTATTATGCAGACGATCTTGGACTTAGCGCACAAGATGCCGTACTTCACTGTTGTTGAAGAGAGACTATTTAAAGCTCTGGATGAACTCACGCCTTATTATGAGGAAAACCACCTAAGTGCAAATCCATCTAAGGACAACAGGTGTGTGCTTTCATCTACGCAACCGTGAAGGCAACCGTCAGGCTTAAAGTTACCTTGTCTGGAACTCCCCTGGCGCACTGTGATAACCTGTACCTAGGAGTCACCTTGGACCGGCACTCTCTCGTACAAGACCCACATTGAGAAGACGAAGAGTAAAGTATGACCACGCAATAACATCTTGAACAAACTCACTGGCACAGAATGGGGGTGCTCGCCCACTTACCCTAAGATCGACGGCACTTGCCCTGTGCTACTCATGTGCAGATTATGCCTGCCCTGTATGGGAAAGACAAACCCCTGCCAAAAAGCTTGATCCAGCGTAAATGCCTCCTGCCAGCTTATCAAGGATGCCTCGCCACACCACCGGAAAAAACTTGTACATCACTTAGCAGGAATGCTCCCACCAGACATCCGTGTAGCGTAGCGAGCATGCAAAGCGTAGTGCCAAGTTATCCAATGTGAAGACCCTATGTCTGGGAAAGATACCTGCTGCCAACCGCCTTAAAATCTAGAGAGAGTTTCTTAAGCAAAGTCCAACCTCTTGAAACAGTCTCTAAGAGGTAAAGAGAGTCGCCTTTTGGAAAAAAGACTAAGAACAGACTTTGCCATCAACCAAGTAACACTATCGGTATTGAAACCGTGAGCACTCCCACATGGAGCGAATCTCATGGGCTGATGGCGATGCTCAATAGATGTGAAGGAAAACCAGAACTGGCCGATCTAGGTTTCCTTGCAGAAGTGGGGGCTATATGGAAGCAGACCAGGATACTACCTGTGGTTGTGGAAACAGACCACAGACCAATGTGAACACCTTGGTCCGCCCACTGCTGGAGCAACATGCACAAACAAGGGACTTGCGGAATTCAGTGAAGCAGCCCAGACGTTGTACCCATCTCTGGCTGGATCATATTGAGAACCATGTTTGACACGTAAAAGAAGAGAAGCTATCTTGTCCATTTAAAACATTTGTTTCATGATGAGTGGGCGCTATACCGTGTGTCCCGAAAACACGGTCGACAAAAATAAATTGTAATACTCTAAAAGTAATATTTGAGTCTTAAATTATATTGAGTTACAAGTGCAAGTGGTTGTCTGGGTGTTACTATCAAAAAGATGGCTATTTCTCTTGAACAGCTGTCTTTTGTAGAGGGCATGTCGAGAAACCAGTTTTACCGTCTTGGGGGAAAAGTAAGTCAAGTGTATTATCGGGGAGGTCTCACCAGGATAATTTGAAAGGTTTGGCAATCACAAGAACACACTTTTACCGGGACACTCAACAATATTTAAAAGGAGTCAGGTTTGCCGACAGGCAACCGATACTCCAGTGCCATACACACGCAAAAAATCCTCAAACCACCAACAAAGCTGTCGTGTGATCTATCCCAACCAATAATTGCACGGTGTCGTGCATGTTACAATCAGGAAGAAACCCGGAAAACAGCAATGCGCTGTGACAAGAGGTTCCGATCGCCCATGTGAATTGACTGAAGATACGGAATATCGGAAACTAGCAAAACGGTTTTATAATGAAACGAGTCAGGGATGGGAAATGTTATGAAGAAGTGTGGGTTGCCTTGTGCATATTAGACCGTCAAGCGGAACTAAAGGGGAACGATGCCAGAACGAACACCACGTGATTTCGCTTAATATGGCTAATATCTATTGGGCAACCCAAAATGGTACTAAGTTTTTAACGATAGATCTTATGAGGGCAAAATGCGAATGAAATGTAATTTGAGAATTTGGGACAAGGCCAAGTTTTATGTGCTTTGGAATAGCGCTATACAAGTGACCACCACTTAAATTATATTAGGCAGTGGCGCGCTTTTCAATTTGATCTAATGATGTTGTTAAAGAAGTCGTTTGTGCATGTTGGAATATTTTAAATGCGAGATGTGAGTGATTTAAATTTACACTTATTGTTTGGTTTTTAAAAGTAATCCCTTTCAAGAGTTAAATAGAACAGTAATTTAGACGGATTTCAGTCGGGACTCCAGTGCTTAAGCATGTTCAGTCCAAGCTCCTCATTACCGGGTGTTTTCCGTAAACCTGACACACTTTTTCTTGACACACTTCGGAAACCCTTCACGGAATAAACCAGCCACACTCTCTCATTATCCTGGGGAGCATCAGCTATAATATGAATGACAGTAATGACTTACTTTCCTAATCGGTAAAACTGGTTCTCGACATGCCTTACGAAAGAAGCTGATCAAGGAAAATATCCCACTCATTCCCAATAACCACAACAGCTGAAGATAAAACATATGTACATTTACAATATTAACAAACAAATTTACCTTCACATGTGTGTAAAAGACCTCCAGGTATTTGTAAATATCCCCACAAGGATTACCAAATTCTTCGTTTGTCGCGGGCACGTCACAGGACCGAGGTGATCGCAATATCACGCACGATTGCTAAGAGTGTGTACTTGACAAGATGTCTGCGTGTCTTGTTCAATTGGTTAGTATGCAGACGTTTTCTGTGTAGACGGTCCGTAGTTCGCTGACTGAATGGACATCGATTGGCTTTCACCACATTCAAGATGCAATGTCTCGTTTTCACAGGCATAGTTTCGAATGGTTGTGCTTTCTGAAAAATATATTAACATTGATAAATAATATCAGGCTACAACAGTGTTAGGGTTGGCTTCAAAATTCAACCGCTGGGTGGCTGGCGGTTCATGGCGGTTGAATCGTGTTTCATTGTTTAGAACACTAGATGCAACCGAAAAGAAGCGGGTGGAACCCGTGAGCAACCGGCGGTTGAGTATTGAAGCCACCCCTTAGTACTGAGTTAATTTTAGTATTTACAATGACGTGTGTAATTCGATGGGGAGGGGTAAAGGGTGAGGATTAAGGGATGGGAGTGAGGGAAGGGATACTCTCTTAAAACCAAAGATTTAAAAATCAATCTATACTTTGTTCATCACCTAATAGGCAAGAAATATTCGGTTTTTGTTTATCCGCACGTGAAAGTAATTCTGTTTTGCACGCGCGCCTCTTGCCACAAGCGTGCGACGCGAATACATCACGCACTGCGTCGGCTACGGTAGTGTTGCTTGCAGTTGCGTCCGCGCTATTCTATATCATTTCGCGATGTTAAGAGGCTTGCCAATTTGGTGATGAACAAAGTATAAAAGATTGAGTTGAGGGAAAAGTCTAGAATTTGATTGAATATAAAATGGAATTTGGTTTGAATTTTGAAATTAAGTAATATGGTGTGGACAAGCAATGTTTATGGGGCTGCAGGAGTAATGGAGAAATGGAATAGGCGGGTAAGGAATGGAATGCGACGGTCAAGGGGATATGAAAAGCTTGAGGTGATTTTCTTTCTTTTTCTTGTTTTACATAACGACCTCGATGATGGATTAAACTAAGAGTAGGGGTTTAAGTTATAAGATATTCTCAATTACTGTAGCAACTCTTGAGTTATACACACTGAAAGTAAGAGTTGATTGGCTATGCTGTCAAGCTACTGCTTTCAGTAGCAAAATCTAATTTTGACCTGGAATGAGCGGGTGAAGGACTATAATCTAAAGCGTTTTCGACCCGAAAGACTTTTTGATTCGAAGCAGCATTTGATCTGAAGGTAAAATATTCCGAAGCATTGTTTAAAGGTCGTTTCACCGAAGGTTTTTATTCTGAAGGGTTTTATTGTCCGAGGTCATTGATCCGAAAAAATAATGGGTCTTTGCTCCGGAAGGTTTTTACTCCGAAGGTGCGTTTGTCGGGAAAAGCATTTTAAAAGAGGTTTTGTTTGGAAGAGGGTTTCAATCCGATATCTATATCGGTTTCTATATGAAGCACCTAGAGGCCTTTGAATTTGGCGCTATATCAAGATTGTTATTATTATTAATGGTCTTTCGGGAAAATAAACATTATTTTCGGACAAACGAATTTCATCATAAAAATATCCATTGTGGCTTCAAATGGTCAACAATATACCTATTGTATTTGTGATTTGTGAAATCTCATGCCGGATGATAATTGTGCTAGGGTAACCTCCCGACAACCTGGCTTATTCCACTTACCTTTGCATTTATACGTGACTTGTAGGTACTTATAGACATTTCCACACGGGTTACCAAACATTGTGTTTGTGGCTGCTACATCACAGGAGCGAGTCTCGTCGCAATTGGCTTGGACAATATAAAGTGTGTTGAAGTGCGGCAGCTATCTGCGTCCCTGTCATAGTCGTTATTGCCACACACATCTCTGTTTAAGCGTCCATAATTTGCAGATTCGATTGATAAGACTTGTCCTTCGCTGCATTCTAGATGTAAGTTTTCGAATTCACAAGCATACTTGCTCACACTTGCTCCCTCTAGAAATGAGACATAGTAGTCGTATTGTGTTATAGTCCAGAAACTTGAGGTCTGTGTAGCCGAAGGCAGACATAAATGAGCCTTAGCTGATTTTTTTAAGGATAGAATCCTAATGTTAAGAGGAACAACATATCAAAAGTCCTCAAGGGTCCCCTTGTGCTAATTGAGGATAAGGGGGAAAGTTTATACTGGGGAAAGATATTTAAAATGATTTAATTGAGCTAAATCACGGACTATTGTATTCTTCAGTTCTAGTCACACTGAATAAGAAAATGTATAGTTTGTCTAAATTTCGAACTTTGGTCTTAGGCATACAGGCTAAATTGTGTACAAGGTCATTCTGGGGTAAAATTTTAACTACTTAGTTCTCTAGGTAGACAATGATGAATGTTTATTAATCTTTCCCCGGAGATGGACAAACAAACACGTGCCCTGTTTTGTTTTGTTTTTTATTTTGGTTTTTTTGTTTGTTTGTTTGTTGGATTGCTTTTTTTTTCGCTGGCCATCTCCAGCAGGGAAAGATTAATAAACATTCATATCTATTGAACCGTTCACAAAAAAAGACCCCCAGATTTTACAGGAAGTGGTCAAATTTTGCTACCTGTAGAAAGCTACGAAAATGTGTCCCACTTCGGTCGACAAATACTAGTTTTGCAAAGTACTCTATGGGGATTACAAAATCACGTTTTTAGCTCTCACATGAAAACGGGTTGAAATATCGGAGCGAAACTTTACACATGTGGTTTTGTGGTGAAGGTCATTCTATCAAGATGAAAACATCCCCCTTTAAAGGTGTAGAACGTATAAAAATAATAAAATCCAGTGGAATGTCTACAATCTTCGGTATTTTTTTAAACAAAAACTACAATGTAAACACTATACCTTGACAGACGTACATCACTTCCAGGTACTTGAAAATATCTCCACATGGATTACCAAATACGAGGTTGGTCGCAGCTACGTCACACGACTGGAATGTCTCGCAATTGGACCGCATAATACCGACGGAGGTTGCCGAATAACACGTTTTTTTTTTTTTTTTTTTTATAATCTAAAGCGTTTTCGACCCGAAAGACTTTTTGATTCGAAGCAGCATTTGATCTGAAGGTAAAATATTCCGAAGCATTGTTTAAAGGTCGTTTCACCGAAGGTTTTTATTCTGAAGGGTTTTATTGTCCGAGGTCATTGATCCGAAAAAATAATGGGTCTTTGCTCCGGAAGGTTTTTACTCCGAAGGTGCGTTTGTCAGGAAACGCATTTTAAAAGAGGTTTTATTTGGAAGAGGTTTTCAATCCGATATCTATATTGGTTTCTATATGAAGCGCTTAGAGGCCTTTGAATTTGGCGCCATATCAAGATTGTTATTATTATTAATGGTCTTTCGGGAAAATGAGCATTTTCGGACAAACGAATTTCATCATCAAAATATCCATTGTGGCTTCAAATGGTCAACCTATTGTATTTGTGATTTGTGAAAAGTCGTGCCGGATGATAATTGTGCTATTCTACTTACCTTTGCATTTGTATGTGACTTGTAGGTACTTATAGACATTTCCACAGGGGTTACCAAACATTGTGTTTGTGGCTGCTACATCACAGGAGCGAGTCTCATCGCAATTGGCTTGGACAATATAAAGTGTGTTGAAGTGCGGCAGCTATCTGCGTCCCTGTCATAGTCGTTATTTCCACACACGTCTCTGTTTAAGCGTCCATAATTTGCAGATTCGATTGATAGAACGTGTCCTTCACTGCATTCTAGATGTAAGTTTTCGAATTCACAGGCATACTTGCTTACACTTTCTCTCTCTAGGAATGAAAAACATAGTAGTCATCTTTTGTTATAGTCCAGGAACTTGAGGTCTGTGTAGCCAGAAGGCAAACATAAATGAGCCTTAGCTGATATTTTTAAGGAAAGATTCCTAATGTTATGAGGAGCAAGATATCAGAAGTCCTCAAGAGTCCCCCTTGTGCTAATTGAGTAATAAGGGGGAAAGTTTATACTGGAGTAAGATATTTGAAATGATTGAATTGAACTAAATCATGGACTATTGTATTCTTCTAGTCACACTGAATAAGAAAATGTATAGTTTGTCTAAATTTCGAACTTTGGTCTTAGGCATACAGGTAAATTGGGTACAAGGTCATTTATGGGGTGAGGGTTAAAATTTTAACTAATTAGTTCTCTAGGTAGGGACAATGATGCATGTTTATTAAATCTTCCCGGAGAGGACAAACAAACACGTGCCCTGTTTTGTTGTTTTTTATGTTGGTTGTTTTTGTTGTTTGTTTGTTGGATTGCTTTTTTTTCCGCTGGCCATTTCAAGCAGGGAAAGATTAAAAACATCATATCTATGGAACCGTTCACAAAAAAAGACCACCAGATGTACAGGAAGTGGTCAAATTTGGTACCTGTAGAAAGCTACGAAAATGTGTCCACGTCGGTCGACAACTACTAGTTTTGGCAAAGTAACTCTATGGGGATTACAAAATCACGTTTTAGCTCTCACATGGAAAACGGGAGTGAATTGAAATATCGGAGCGAAAATTTACAGATGTGGTTTTGGGGTAAGGTCATTCTATCAAGATGGAAAATCACCCCTTTTAAAGGTGCAGAAACGTATAAAAATAATAAAATCCAGTGGAATGTCTACAATCGTCGGTATTTTTTTAAACAAAAACTACAATTTAAAAACATAATCTGACAGACGTACATCACTTCCAGGTACTTTGGTACTTGAAAATAGCTCACATGATTACCAAAATACGAGGTTGGTCGCAGCTAAGTCACACGACTGAAAGTTCTCCGCAATGACCGCTAATACAGGACGGAGTGGGTCGCAGAATAACACGTCGGTTGGCGATATTCCATGGGTTATCGCTACAGATGACTCGGTTGAGCCGACCATAATTTTGCGGAAATAATAAGAAATACCATGACTGGGTCCGCATTCTAAATGCATAGTGTCCCAAATTTTCACAGATGTAAGCGGATTGAAGCTGAGAGTTGTCCACTTCTGCCAAATGTTATGTAAAAGGTTACACAAGTTATAAAAACCAATAGAACTCCTAATAAGCTGTAATGAATGTCCCACATAGATTAAGTAAAAGTTTAGATATTCACGGTAATTATTAAAGTATTTTTCCCCTGCATCATATCCACCTCTTGATACACGGCCCCGGCCATGGGAAGAGTCATAAGCGTTGACCTTAAACCGTATATTCATTTCATTGGCAATAAATTCAGATTATATTCTCACCTTCACAGGTATAACAACTTCAAGTATTGAAATGTCTCCGCACAAGGTTTCCAAACTGTCGCTTGTCGCTGGTAATCGCAGGGTCGATAGTTTTCACCTGCCGACGCACGATACTCCTACTAGTATCACTGCGAACAAGAGTCGGTTGCTGTTTTTATGCAAAAGGGGATTGTTGCTACACCACGTTTCTAGGAGACGCCCAAAGTTTGCTCCTTGATGTAAATACTATGGCCTTGTGACATTCAAGCAAAGTCTAGTGTTCAACACGCAGAGGCACGAAATGAAGTACTCTCTATCAAGCAAGGAAACAAACCAGCAAAATGTTAACACCTCCCAATCAAATCAGGACAAATGAGGCCTTAACCCAAAACTAATTTGCAAAAGAATAATTTTTCCATTTGAACAACATATCAAAAGTTTACGAAAAAGGAGTGGAATGTGTATTTTAAGGATTAAGGTTTACACAGGGGTAAAAATATGAAAGGGTCAAAAATTGCAAAAATGTTACCAAAAATGTTTGTACTTCAAGGATAAATTAAAAAGTATGTTGGTTGCCTATTCTGCGGTTGTAGTGGCAAGATACGTTCACGGTCACCAATGGGAGTAAAATTCTACATGTATCTGTTTGTTATATTAATGGTGCAAATTGTTCAGCTATTGTACAGAGCAAAAATTTACAGGTTGCACCATATATGATAGTCGTTTGCATAAAGTGGAATGCAAAATGTAACTTGGGGCTACAGGAGGCCATTGGCGTATCTTTTAATTTGATTCGAAGCAATCTAACTTTGATTACCCCATTGTACAAGCGTTTGCCCCTTTATTTTTACATGTTCCAAGAGGTTGATTTTGGTTAAACTTTTGAATATTATTTTTATACAATTTCACAATAGATAAACACCAAAAATGGTGTCTTTGCATGTTTTGGGTCAAATCAAATATACTGGACTAACAAATATATTTGTGATTTGACGCGAGTGGGTTTTTTTTGGGGGGGTCCAATCCATCAAGCACATTATCGGGATTCATACAATACAATAACACAAGAAATCAAACTCTTACAGAGAAGTTGATTCTCTACCTCCAACGATTTTGAAGTGAGAAAATAATGCTGATAAACACTATTGGCATTTCTCTCATACCTATCATGTCACCGTTATTTGGAAAATTACTTGTAAGTACTGTTTTCAAATCCAGACCAATAGAAGGGCACTATAATATTACAAAATTTAATACTGCAGCGCCCTTTTAAAGCAACTTAAGCACTCTACAAAAATATATTGTTCCCAAAGGTTTTTAATTCGTAAGAAGGAACACTGTAAATTGAAGAATAGACTGATCAAATTTTGTTATTTATTATTTTGACACCAGTAAGAGCGCCCCCCAATAGTCCATGACAGGTCCCCTTTAATCGACATTTTATATCTATAGCCGAAGTTTTAAAATGGAGGGACTATCTGATTGTTTGTTCATATTTTAGGTGATCATAATATACAATTAAGAATGCTTAATTGATTAGGTTGCTCATTATTGAATCGATTAAGTTTAATTAATTCACACCGGCTTATTTAAGCGGCTAATGGCACATTTTCACACCATATGAAATTTCTTCAATTTGCTCTCAAATGACAGGCTAGGCCATTGGAAAGAACGAGAATTATTTTACCAGAAAAATAAACATACTCCAAAAAGATAGGACATGATATGAGGTAAAGGACATCCAGGTAATTTGTAGGACAACTTTTAAGTTTCCCATAGCTTTAAGAACAAATGTGTATATTACATGAATATTTTTGACTAGTACTCACGATATTAAAACCACAAACGGTTATAGACCGCGTCCAAACGTGTGCTAGCGTGCGTGAGAAAAACATACTAAGGAGTGGGTTCTTATGTTAAAAGCCATTTCGTCCGTTCCTGTCTGAGGAATTTAACATCGCCGTTGACGTTAAATTATAAAAAATCGTTCAAATATCCCAATTTCAAAATTCCTTCAATTTGCTCTTAAAGGGGGATGGCCCCGATTTAAGGATATGAAGGTTTTAATCTTGATATATTGCTTCACCCCAAAACCCCATCTGTAAAGTTTCACGCCGATACTTTCATCCGTTTTTCATGTGAGAGCTAAAACGTGATTTTGTAGCCCCATAGAGTACTGTTGTAAAATTAATCATTGGTCGACCAAAAAATAGGGTACATTTCGGCTCATAAACTTCGAAACCAAATTCCTTTGGCCCTAGATTATCACAGGGTAAATGAGGAAAAAATAGTAGTTTTCTTCTGATACCAAATGTTGACCACTTCCGGTTTTAAAATCTGGGCTCTGGGACGAGGTAGTGAGACGATCGGGCCATGGACCTTTAATCATTTCGGGTGAGGGTTTTGTATATAAAAGCTTTCAACCTGCAAAAATAGTTAGATTGAAAAATCTTGCGGGCGCACTATTTTTCAGTGCAGTGTCTCTTTAAATACCCTAATTACGTCAATCAGTACCCTTGCAGCTATACGTGACTTCCAAATATTTAAAGACATCTCCACATGGATTCCCAAACATTGTAGTTGTAGCTGCTACGTCACAGGAACGAAGGTTGTCGCAGTTAGCTTGGACAATACTTAGGGTATTGTATGTTCGACAAGTATCTGTGTTCTTGTTGAAATCATTATTGCTACATACATCTCTATCTAAACGCCCAAAATTTGCTTGTTCAATGGATAACACCTTTCCTTCACTGCACTGCAGATGTAGTTGTTCATGTTCACAAACGTGTTCTCTGGTATTGCTTCTTGCTGTAAACAATATTAAACAAAATGTCATAAGTAAAAAATACATCGTTCACTGAACCCATGTGTCATCTGCTGTCCCGGTTTATGAATATGGACAAAGGTCACATGAGGTCACCAAGGTCATATGAGGTCACCACCACTTGCGACACTACCCATACTTGCATCTAAGTATCATGAAAATTGATCGACATAATTTTATAATGAATATCGGGTATCCTAATTAGCCTGTTATGTAAATGTAAAAGTCGATTTTTCATCAATTGTTTAACAATAATTTGGACTTTAGACTTCTCATTTGACTTAAAATCAAAGTTGGTGAAAATTTTAATGCATTAACGTCTATTCAAGAGCAAATTCAAGAGCAAAAGCAGATGAAACTTTATGGTGATATTTCTCCAGGAATTAATCATCCACTATTGCTGTTATAGGTACAAGACTTCAAAATAGGTGTTAAATAAGTTATATATGTCTACGGTTTATTAATAAAGCAAACATTAGAAGGTTATACTAACTTTAGTTAACATGTTATCAAATTCTCAAATTACTCTCCTCGCTAAGTTTTATGAGAATTTGATTGATGTCTATGTTCACAATACAGCCTGTCTTAAAAAATTGTACAACCAGAAAAAAATGTTAAATATGAAATTCCAAAATAGCAATTCTTACTTGGCAGAACATTAAAGAACGAACCCCGCTCTTTCCAGTAGTGTTTGTTTGATCTTATCTGCTTTTGTAAATTCATAGATGCAACCAATTTAGTGGGATACACCAAAATCGATTTGTGCCACTTTTAAGCAGATATGTTTTGAACTCTGTGCCATGCTGCCTTGAAGCGCACAAACTATTGCAACTTGGCAAAAGAAACAATACACAGATTAAAGTACACAAAGGAAGTCTAGTTTCTCGACACAAGCTTTAATAGTGAACATAATAAGTTTAATGATAAATATCTTCTTTTCATAAATAATAAAGAAATACAAATATTTATTGCACCTTTCAATGAAATATCAAATAAAAATCTGTTTAAATCATGCCAGAAAAAATATAATTGCAATTAAAATACTAGTACACTATGCTTTGCACTATGCTTGTGCATTAACTAATTGTTGAAGTCAATAAAATTTGAATTTGGAGTGAAGTATCAAGGTGTCGGTAGGACTTGATACTTTGAGACCATAAAAACTCTCTCCTCCAGGTTACTGTACGGCCATAAGTCTCTTCTAACAAACAAAAGTATGTCGAATGTTATATACTTTTTTTCTTAAAGCTATAGAACTTGTTTAAGATTATTTCCACCACTACGTAACTGTTTTTTAAAACATCTTTTAAGTTCTTATCAATAACCTGTTAATATTCTACATCTACAAAGTTCAAAATTACAAATTAAAAAAAGAAAAATTTTATGTTTTTAACTAATTCTTTCACCGTTCTCACTCGACCAGAAAGTGGCAGAAACTCGATTTTGGTGTTCCGCATTAAACTGGAGTTATCTCTCGATTGAAAAAAGCAAATGAGATAAAAAGAAAAAAGGTATTGGAAAGCCTGGTCTTTTTTCTTTAATGTTATGCTCAAAACGACTTATGTTGAGATTAATAATTAAAAAAAAAATCATTTTTGATTGTACCCTTTTGAAAGAGGCTGTATGTACCTTATTACAGTAAAATTCTTCAATTCCAACTAAATATTTGAATTACATTTTTTCAGTCGGTTGCTGCGTACCAAGTTTTTGCTTGAAAAATTTTTTTTTTTTCATTTTGAGTCTTATAATAATAAAATGAGGTAATTAATATTTAGATCCTATCTTTAAATCTGCCATATGTGGGAAACAATAAATCAATGTGTTTCCTTGTTCCAAAAGTACTTGCCGGCAATTTCAAAATATATGTTTTGTATTTTCACCACTTTTTGTCTACGAAACCTCTGGAACATTCTCGTAGGTGGTTATAAATATCTCCACATGTCCATGTAAAAAGGAAGGTAGTAATTCATGGTCGGATACAGAACATCCGCAAAAGAGGGCGCTGGAGGTGGTTTACCTCTATTAAAGGCAAATCTCGGCCTCTGCGAATTTGTTCAGGCTCGCTTCGCACGTCGGTAATACAAATTGTGCCTTTATGGCAGTAGGAGTCATTGGTGGCATGGCTACAGGTTTAGGAGTACTTTACGTGCCTTGATTTCTTTATGCAGATTGTGCTTTTGGGGTTTGGGCGGGAATGTGTGGCTGCGATCTTCAACCGTGACTCCAAAAATATACAAAGTCATAATGTGACGTGATCCAAAAGTATGGTAGGTCAAATGCGTTAGATTTCTTTTTTTTCAAAAATTACGCTATGTTTGCCAACAGTTCGCGACAAAACAAAGAAATCGAAGCAATTTTAAAGATTTTTGGACAAAAAAAGCTGAAACACAATACTCACAACAATATGCACAATTAAAAGCTAAGTGCGATGTAGATGTTGTTGACGGTGATATTGAGGTGCCTGTATGCAATGGCGTAAATTTATTTTGGCATTGGGGGCCCATGGGGTTGATGAAAATGTATGAAGTAATGGGGGTTTGCCGAAAAGATCCATTTCTATAGCACAGTGCGCGCCAAGCGCGCAAAAAAATTTGCCATTTAGAAGCTAAAATCATTAAATATAATTGCAATTAGAACAAAATGCGCGCGAAGCGCGCTGATGTGAAATTTACATTTCAACATTATGGTAAATATGAGGTTATTTTGGGTCAAAAACACAGAATGGGCATAAAACATGGGGGGATGATCGTATTGGACCTCCCCCCTCATCAAAATATTGGGGGATATATCCCCCCCCCCCATCCCCCCGGTATTTACGCCTATGCCTGTATGATGCCGAATAGAGAGCACGTGTGGGCGCAACGGATAAAGCGCGGACTAATGATCATGAGTTAGTGAGTTCGAGCTCCGCTAAAATCAGTCAACGTGTTTGTGTCGTGGGCAAGATTATGCCCTACGTATTGAATCCTGCTTTTAAGTCTGGATGCGCTCGAACACTCCACGATCAGCAACCTAGACGCACCACTGACCAGTCACGCGTATATCATCCCCTTTTCTCCTAATTACGGGCGGCATTTCCGCGGCTTGCTTTTTACCCCGTGGGCTTACCAGTTTCAATATACCCCCATGTTCTTTATCTAGTTTGTTTTAATATTTGTTTGTTTTAGTTTGTCGCTTTTAATCTGGCCCGCAGCCACATTTTCAGAATGAATGCCGACCATAGTCTTGACGATTTCCTGTGGAAGCGTGATATAATGGCCTGCGAATTGAGACACATTGTTGTGTTGTGCTATATAAGTGTGGTACTAATATTATTATTTACGATTTAGATGAATGATTCGTGTTCCAAAAATACTACCCACGCACTAATAGTAACATCTAATATTGAAGATTGCCCGAAGGGTTTTCCAAAAAATACATTGTGAATGTAGGCGGCTATGTCGCACGTGCGAAATCTTCTCGCCAGTTGGTCCGTAAATACCCAAAGAGGAAACTGAGATACACGAATCAGGTTTGTTTGTCGCGTATTATGTGGATTATCACTACAGATGTTTCTATCACAGACGACCAAAATGGATGATAGAATGGATATGCCTTGATCAGGACTGCACTCCAAATGTAACGTTTGGTGTTCACAGACATGCTCTGTCCGAATGTTCACGTATTCACTAGGAAAAAATATTTCAATGTAAAATGTAATAATAATACTGACACTTCAAACGTTAATGGTGAAAAATTTTAATTATTCATGAGGGACTATAATAAGTTGTATGACGGAAAAATCCTGTTACAGACAGGCCGTTGTACAAAATCTCGAAATTTGCATATTTTGTATACATTAATATTCGTATCAACTTTTTTTTTTATTAATTTATGGAATAAAGCTCATCATTACCAAAAAAATGGTTGATGTTAGGTCGAAACAGAATTTCACCCTAACGTCGTTTTTTATACATAGCAAAATCTAGAGGAATATAAATCGACCATGTCGAAGCTGCATGATGAAACGAACAATTATCGTCACAACACTTGGACGGTCAGAGGTCAAGAACGCGAAAGCTGCATGTAATTATCAATCATAGAAATGCTCAGGGTGAAACAAATGATGCGCACAGACAGCACACAATTAACCAGACAATAGATGGACGGTGGGACACTCAAGTCACAAGGACACACTATTTCATGACACGGGTCCACATAGGCGTTTAAAAACTCTATACGTGCATCCGGCCATGCATCCAACAATCCCCAGATATCCCCAATACAGATTGAACTATCTGTTGCCGGTTGAGCTTGTCAGTTTCCCATTCACAACACATACTATGAATGGGATACAAGGATGAAGAAAACATTTAACATATTAGGTCAATGATCCAAATACTTTGTATCTACTGCCATATCAACAGTTTCCAAGGCTATCCTTAATAATCCTAGATTCTAAAATATAAACAAATTTATATTGGTGCCATGACTTTTCAAGTGAGGATTTGTGTAATACAAAATGTGAATTTTTCAAAATAGTACAGATTTTGGATAAGAACTCAAAGTCCACCAATTAACAGACAAAGTTCCAAGTTTCCGAAGTTGGTATATGAGTGAATGGTAGCAAATTGAGAAACAACGCTCGACCCATTAAATTCATAACAATGTGACGATTTGTATAGCACGAATAAATGGACTTCGGGTAGTTTGACGATGGCATTTCTCATTTTGATTATGTATCTCTAATTTTCTCTAATTAATCATGCACACCTGACTATAATCTATATGGCGTGTTGTAAATATTTGGCTTTATCGATACCGATAACCCTTCTATGCTAATATACATACCTTTTGGTTTATCTGATGATACAAGTTGAGTGAGAGACGCATCGGATCCCAATTTGCATACAAATGGTAACTGATTATCACATGCGTCATCATTCCAGTGTGAGTCGATACCACCAAATGTCCACAAGTGACCGCAGTCCTCCCCGGATCCACTACTGGGTTCATTTGGCCTCCACAGAGTGAAAGTAACATTACTGCTATCACTCCAGACAAATGCGCCACTGATTCCTTGATTCGTTAGTCCTATCCATAAGGAATTACTTGAATCTACCCATTCGTTGGTCGTTTTCACAGGCATCAAACTCGATTTCCACAACTGATACACAAAATCATTTTCTTCGTTACTTTGAATTGAAACCAGATGTCCATCTTTACCTACAGCACTGGCTATTTTCTGGCAATGAACTTCGGCATCTGACCAAGTTTGTGGCGTGCCAAAGAAACGATAACATTCATCGCCAAATTGTGTCCAGAGTGAAGGACAACATTCGGCAGCAAAAGCACTCGAAAGAAGAGCGGCAGCAAAAACAACATAAATAGTCAATTTCTTCATGATAGCCGTACTAGCTCGTACTGATTCCTAGTAAAAGCCGTGATTTTGTGCCGTATTACCGCAAATTCATGGGTCACTATATACACACATACAAGATAACCTAAGTGGTTTACGGAAATACTATTTACTTTTCCGGTGAACTTGGCAAAGTGTTAAAGGTAAACAGTCAAGGTCAAATATTGACTGGACTTATACGCTTTTTTTCCAAAAGATTTTGTTTTGCATTTGCAAATGCTTAGTGTGTGGATAGATAGAAATTTGAAGATGAGATGGATTATTCTTACGTGATATGACCTTTTCACAATTTTTCTAGTGCTGCCACACAACTACATATACCATATCGCAAGAAACGGACACAAATAAAACAATTCAGAAATTTTCAGAACCAAGAAACTCAATGACAAAAAGAAATTTTGCCGTAGAAGTTACCAAAATTGCTAGCACTCTTTTATCCTCGTGTTTCTTGGTTCTGCTTCTTTCGCTATAAAGGAAGATATCAGCCGAGCTATCGAAGGCTCATGATCCGTGAATAGTTTTTACTGAAAGTAAACTGAGGCCGTTGAACACCAACCATCCTTTCCTTTATTGTTCTTTGTTTATTTCTTCATTATACCCCCTTGGCATCTTGGAGGTAGTGGGGAATTAGGGAGGGGAAATTGGCTCTCCCCATTAGAGCGTTGTCCGCACATTTGTCTCCCAATAGAGTAAAATTCTCAAAATGAGTTTCATGATTAATGTCCACCTGAGAGCGAGTTTCCTCATTTCCACTTACAACATATTTTCTGGTGCTTTCACTGTTTGAAAAATAATATATTGATTAGTTCAATGCATGATAATACCAAAGATTATCTAAAGGAAGATAAGACACTCCCTCTAAGCTCCTCTCTATTTTGTACGGCAAACGATGTAACGCTTCTACGTCAGCAAATTACCTACCAGACGCCTGATGGCGCTATTCTCAACGTAGCAAGCAGACCGGGACCGACCGCGGTTTTTAAGCAGGTTTTTGGTGCAAGTCGAGGGGAACAAAGGGACGAGGTTGTCGATTTCTTAATGTCCCTATAATGCTAAGGCAAATCAAACATTCTGTCTTTCCTTTGTCTTTAGGAATTTGACAAAATTAACATTTTGTTTTAAATTCTGTAAATAAGTGAAGCAACCCCATAAAAAATAGCACGTTACTTTTGAACTTCGCGCCATTGCGCCACACAGTGAAATATGCGATGTTGTCGCTTTTACCTACCAGACACTAGGGCCGTTCTTCCACTTCCGTTACACAAAAATAGGGAAAGTGTCCTATCTTCCGTTAGATAATCTTTGATAATACATTCAATCTGTTCTCTGCAATATTTTAACAGTTAAATCCCACAGGATGCAACACACCTTATACCTTTAGTTTCTTGGTCCTTCAAGTGAAACTGCCCTAAGTGATATTTTATCCTTTGTGTTCAATTGACAAGATCTCCGGTTAGGGTGCATCAAATTGGGTAGAATAAAAACGAGCATTTAGCTTAGGAACTGTTCTAAAAAATAAATTCAAAATTTCTCACAGAAATATACAGTTTATATTTTTAATTATTTTAGTTTGTATATTTTTGGGACAGTCTGTATTGTAGCTATTGACTCTATATTGACTGCTTGTTTTGGGTCAATATTCTTCATCAATATTGGACTAGTATGTGCCGATATGAAGCCGATGTCAAAGGGGTGCCGATATGAAGCCGATGTCACAGCTGCCAATGGAAAATCACTAATGGCCCAATGTGCAATAGCCACCACGTGTTGCCGATACCAAGAATACCATGATTGCCGTTGGACAACCAAAATGGACCAAAAAAGACCACTCATATAATGACGATGCTGTCTGGGATTGTTTAGTGTTCGGATTTATGGTTAGGTTTAGGGAAGGACCTAACCCTAAACCTAACCATATACACCGTAGCATTAAAGCATAGTGTCACTTTAATTTTTTGACAAAAAATTCATAGCAATAATTAATGACTTCCAAATAGATAAAACACATCTAGCTAGACCAAAAAGGCCAGTCAGCTGACTGATAGCTGATTACTTATTGCTGACCAGCTCACAGATTAGTCTCTTGCACTATGCTGTAAAGGAATAATAAATCAGCAGTTAGCAGTCAGCAATCTGCTCTTTAAACTTGCCAAAGTTGCACAGGGACCATTCATTTTAAACCATTCCAAAGTCCATTATCAAAACGGTCGTGCAATATCACGTTCTACAGGATTGTGTCAAAAAAGGTTTGCTGGCAATATATTAACCTTTGCAGAATTATCAACCTGAACAACTTCGTAAGTTAATGGTAGGCCTATGAGAATGCATGTATTTTTTAAATTAAAAATGCATTTCATGATTCGATTTCATTAGAAATTAGTGCGAATGTTTCTCTCAAATTTTCATTTTTTTCTAATGGTGCGCTTTGGTGTTAAAAGCTCTATCTATGTATATCGCAGTGCCCCTTTGGCTTCTGTGTTGTAGTTATAATTCCAATCCCTTCGAAAAATACCAGAGGGTGTTTTGAGTCAATCCCACAATGCACCAGTTTTGGGAAATTTCACCTCATTAGGGTCATGTGATCACAAAAAAACCTATTCTTAACATATAAAAACCCTGACTTTAATGCTCATTTTAGCTGACAAAGCGTTAGTACTAATGGATTTTTGCATGATTATTAAATTTCTTGTGGTTCTTAAATTTTTGGAACACTTTTTATCCCTAAGTACTGACATGTGTTTAGTACAGTATGGTATAGGCACATTGCTATAAACCATGGGATTGATTCAAAACACCCTCTGGAAAAATACCAACTTATTAATTATCTCAAGAGTAACTTGAAGAATGTTTATCATTTTAACAGGTGTTCATCATTACCCGAGAGTACAATTAAAGTTCTAGAAGATGGCTTACAGTTTGAGAAATTATGGTAAGCATTCGTTCTAAAATTTATCTCCTTATTGTTAAAAAACCTGTTGACCACTAGCATTATCTAAAAGTGCACTTAAGTGTTTTAGTTCATTAAAGGTGGGCGACCCGATCATGGTCCGATTTTCCCAATGATTTTTTCCTTCATGGAATCATATCACCAAAAACATATCATTACACCTTTTGAGTTAAATCTGTCTAGCCGCTTTCAAATTGATAGTAAAATTTAAAAAAAGGTGTACTCTATTGGTCCATAGGACAGTTTGTATTAATGAATGTGTCCAGCCACATTGGGAGACGTTGTTGTTCATAACACCAACAGGAAACATTTCCTGGGCCTTTTAAATTGCACCGGGGTAATAAGAAAAATATGAACTTTCTTCTGATACCAAAATCTCAATTTTGATAGTGTAAACTGGGGTACGAGATTGTCGATCCGGACACCCACCTTTAACTTTCAATTATACGGCAAAATAAATAATAGTTCACTCAGAATTATTTCAAACAGCTCATACTTATGTCATACAAAGTCTCTCTATGAAAAGTAGAATGTATTAGACATCTCAAAATTATATAAAAAGGAATTAGACATTTTCATGTGAAAACGGTATATACCTAGATCCTTGACCAATTAGGCCCATTTACAAACTTGGTAAAGTATCCATTATTATAAAATAGGAAACAAAAGAAATTATCGTTTTAAAATGCATACAATGAAAGTGAATATATGTCAATTGGTCCGTAGTTCTGAAATATCTTACCAATGAAATAAAATATGCAAAACATCAATTCAATTTCAAATTGTATTGTATCTTCAGTAAATATTACCCCAAAGTAGCCTCTAAAAAGCCCACTTGAATCTATGCCTTTGTATGCTTTCATTCACGAGGATCTCACAAGCGCGATCCTGGGGTAATACCCCCTTCCCCCTCCCATACTAGCGGTCCTGCACTAGATGTGTTCGTCTTTTAAAATTCTGATGACTTAGCTGGGAAAGAGTGTTTTAATTTGTGTTCAATTCATTGAATACAGGTGTTAAAACTTCGTGGAGAGATGTGGATGATTTGGATGCTACACCGGGTGATATCATTGAATTCAACCGATCGCCGGCATACAATCACGTGGGTATTGCAGACGGTCAAGGTGGAATGTATCACTTCGATGGGGAACCTAATGCGAAATCTAACGCTTATATTCATTATGACAAAATCAGAGATGTGGCAAGGGGTGACAAGGTACGAGTTAATAACAAGAAGGACCATAATCGAGAGCCACTACCACCGAGGGAGATCATCGAGCGCGCAAAACAAACAGTTGGACAAGGCCGTGGGACGTACAACGTGACCAAAAATAATTGTGAACACTACGCGACTGATATGCGATACGGCGAACCCGGGAGAGTGAACAAGTAGACGATTTTGAAAAGATACTTGTGGGAGTAGGTGTAGGAGCACTAGTAGTAGGCGGTGCTGTTGCTTTATATAAACTGTTGTCTGATGATAATGATGAAGAACCAGGTCGTGGTGGTGGGAGGGGGCGTAGCCAGCGCGGTGGTGGGAGGGGCAGAGTACATGCTTATCCAAATGACCCATATCCATACTAAATGTTTTCATTTGGAACTTTAAAAAGTACCTACTATATTTAGATTCATTATAACTTCTTAACTATTGCGTTTTTCATAACTAAAAACTCAGAGACTGTTTTTAAGATAGACAAAATAATAATATAGAATCATATTTTAAAAGAATATTGGTTAAAACAAATTAGTAAAACGAGCGTGCCCAAAATATTGGACGAATTTTACATACATATACGATAAATGTCCAGACATCCCAGCCCCACAATATTGTGTACGATGTCAGAACTAATTAAACCACTGACATTTTCGCCTATGGACTTCGATGTATTGCAACACAAATTGTACTAAGTGTCTACGAAATTATTATGAGCAAAATGAGAATGAAATATAATTTGAGAATTTGGCACAGGGCCGAGCTTTGTGTGCTTTGGTATAGCGCTATACAAGTGACCCAACTAAGGTTAATTATATTAAGCAGTGGCGCGCTTTTCAATATGATCTAACGATGTTGTAAAGAAGTTCGTTTGTGCACAGACCTCAAATATAACACTAGACGTCGAAAGCCAGCGTAAAAACCGTAACCATCTTTTGCCGCAGCGCGTACTCACTTACATAGAGTGGTGTACCAATTTATTCATATATTCCCTGATTTCCATAATCCGGTTTAACAATTTTGCATAAAACGATGTACCATTTCCAGGCCAACTGGTCACGGCGCATGCGCGTGCGAGTGCGTGTTTCGAATGGATGACTTTAATGAATATTTATGATTTTCAAAACACGGTTACGGTGGCCGCCTTTTCTTCATCGCTCGCGTACGGCATCTAGCTTTATTAGTATCTATGACATACATACATTAATCCATACATATATCCATCCAGATAGCGTGACAACGGATTTACCCCTCGACAGAGAAATTAAACAAATGGAGAAGCAAAAATGTTTAACATCGCATGTCAGCCATCAAATAGGATCAAGCCTTTTATTTGTAACCACAGAAAAATGTGCACATAATGTAAAATTTTTAAACAAAAATATAATATAGCCAAAGGCTTCAGCAGAGCAAGGCATCAAAAATGTAGCACGGAAAATAAATGTAAGGACTCCGGTGATAGTGCCCAGATTAAACTTAGGGAAAATCCGAAGGAAAAGCATAAGAGAATGTGTGAATACGCCCAACCCTGACGTGATTTACGCAAAGGCAAGCAGCAAAATAATTATGTTTTTTAGCAAGCAATATGAAAAAATATAAAGGGGGAATTCCCAATTTTCATAGTGAGTGAAATTACCCGAAAGCCAAGCAAAAGAGAATGTGTGAAATACACCCAACCCTGACGTGATTTACGCAAAGGTAAGCAAAAAATTAGCAAAAATAGCCAAGCTGAAGCCTTAAGCATTGCTAGCATTTACTCATTTTTCAATCTACTCGAGGAAGTTCCGAGCATCTTCACAGGGGAGTTACCTGGGGAGAATTTGCATATCTAAATACAATAGAGAGAGTTGAAATTTGCAAAATAAAAGCTTATTACACTTTATATATCAACATTGAAGCTTAGCCAACACAGAATTATATAATAGATGAATTATCACTTTGAAAAAATCCTGCAACAAAATACCCGAGAGAATGTTACCGAGCATCCTCGCCTGGGAAATACCGGATAGTATTTTGCAAAATGGATAGTTAATTATAATTTAAATGTGAAAATTTGGAAATAAACCAAAATGCTCAAAACAAAAAATATGAATATGAAATAGACCAAGATATAAACTGGCATCTAATTTAATCCATACTTTAATTCATAATTTTTTAACTTAAAATGAATCACCCCAAACACACTTGTTTATTACATTCCTTAGCCTGGGAAACGAGAAGCATTATGAAAAACAAAATAGAGGATGGTGGGTGGGGAGAAAAAATGATCCTCCTTTGATGCGTCCTGACATGGAGGAAAGCAGAATACAAAAAGTCCTGCAGACAAAAGGAGACGGCCGCACCCTGTATTGGATGGAAAACAAAAGGGTAAAGAAACGGAGCCACGCGATTGATTACTGAATGCGGTCGTCAAAACGCAGAGTAAACAAAGCAATGACGACGGGAGGCCGCCTCGGCCACAAAAAATGGTGGCACTGTTAAAAATTTCCGTACTAATAAAACATATGTTCCGTAATTACGGAAAAATCTGTTTTAGAAAAACAATAACAATAAAAAACAAAACATAAAAAATTGCTAAAAATGTTACTTTACGGAATATTTCAAAAATTTTCTGCAGCAATTTTCCCGGACTTTTTTTTTGTTTCCGTAATTTTAAATTAAAAAAAAAAAAATTCTGTTAAAATACATATTTTTTACTTTTTTTTTTCATAATATGAGACAAAAATTTTCTGTTTTAAAATTACTGTCACAGTTTCCGTTAACTGACAGAAATTTCTGTAACTTATACCCTAAAAATGACTGGAAATACTGCTGCCAGAAATTTCCGGTAAAATTTACGACATTTTTTTTAATACACAGTGTGGGCATTTTCTTCTCTGGCGGTGGGCAAAAGGTTGTTTTCTCATGACGACATTCAAAAACTTATTACCCTCGACAGAGAAATTAAACAAATGGAGAAGGGCAAAAACTTTTTTGCAGCCGCATGTCACCCAAATAGGATCAGAGCCTTTTATTTGTACCCACAGAAAAATGTGCACATTTTTTTTTTTTAAATGTTTTTTAAAAACAAAACTATAATATAGCCAAAGGCTTCACAGAGCAAGGCATCAAAAAAAAAGTAGCATCACGTGAATAAATGGTAAGGCTTTTTTCCGGTTATAGTGCCCATATTAAAGCTTAGGGAAAACCAAGATAAGCATAAGAGAATTGTGAAATACACCCACCCTGACGTGATTTACGAAAGCAAGCAGCAAAATAATTATGTATTTTAGCCAAGCAATATGAAATAATATAAAGGGGGAATTCCCAATTTTCCTACTGAGTGAAAATACCCGAAAGCCAAGCAAAAGAGAATGTGTGAAATTACGCCCAACCCTGACGTGATTTACCAAAGGCAAGCAAAAAATTAGCAAAAAGCGACCAAGACTGAAGCCTTAAGCTGGCGAGCTTTACTCATTTTTCCATCTACTACTCGGGAAGTTCCGAGCATCTTCACAGGGGAGTTACCTTGGGAGAATTTGCTTATCTAAATGTACAATTAGAGAGAGTTGAAATTTGCAAAATTAAAAGCTTATTATTTTTTTTTTTTTTTTTTTTTTAAAATCCAAATTATTATAATAGATAAATTATCACTTTGAAAAAAATCCTGCCAACAAAAATACCCGAGAGAAGGTTGAACGAGCATCCTAGCATGGGACAAACCTGGAGCGTAGTTGAAATTGGACAGTTAATTATAATTTAATGTGGAAAATTGAAAATAAACCAAAATGACTCAAACAAAAGAATAGAATATGAAATGGACCAAGATATAAACTGGCACCTAATTTAATCCATATCCTTTAAATTCCTAATTTTTTCACTTAAAAATAAATCACCCAACACGTTACATGTCATAATATACATGTACCTTGCCAAAATCCACCCCTTTTTTTTTTTTTCAAAAATGATTATCAGGGAACTCATCAGGACTAACACTCAGGATCAGAAGGATAAGACAAAACTGAGGATAGAATGGACAACAAGAGCGCATTTGAAATGTGCTCTCGAAACAACTGGATACCCTCTCAGTGAGATGTGTACAGTCATATTCATACAGGGGACCTTGGTCATTCAAACATTATTGAGGCGAGGATGTATGACATCATTAGAACCTGATTACATAGCATTACCTCCCAATCCTCCCTGCATACCCCTTATGGGCATAATTTGTTCAAATTCCTTGGATTAGCTATGGCCAGGCACCTTCTTTTTCTCTAAAGAATAGCCTAATCTAAGAAGAATTTTCCAGACCCAGATAATTCTGGTATGCGGGAGGAGTCCTCTGACAGCATTCAAATTGCTTGAGCCGAGGCCGGTAGTCAGTATTGACCTGATGCTCATCCGTTATGAAGCCCGCTTATAATTCTTATTGCTACTATAGTGTTATACAGTCTTTTTTTTACTCACTCTTATCTATGTGTTCTAGTGTCACTCAGATTGCCGACGTGTTAGGGTTAATCTCCTATCATGCCCACCCGTGTTATCTTACACCACCCCTTATAACCCCGTCCCTCTTCAATCAGGGATTGTTTCTACTGTCCACAAGTTCATCGCATTTTTTCTCGACATCTCAGACTAAACCATTCCTATCTCCACAAACCCAGGCGGTCCGCATTTCGCCGGAAATGAAGAGAGACTATATTAGTAAAAAAATCGTGAGGATTTGGAAACTTAAAAAACTAGACTTGATTAGTTCAATTTTGAAAACTTCCGAAAGAGAAGATTAACATCCGCGAGAGAGCTTCTCAACGATTTTTTAGGAGAGATGCCTGAAAATTGAATGTCATCACAGATTAGAAACATAAAACAAGCACGGATAATCAATAAACTTGACACAAGCAACCTTCGATTTTTTATATTTAAAGCATGAAAGAAATTAAATTATCTTATGAATTAATAAAGGCCCTCAAAATAATACAACTTTAAAAAATACAAGGAAATATGAAAAAAAAAAGTTTTGAAAAAAAAAAGTACTTTAGAACATTAAAACAAGAAACGGTATAATCAATAAACTTGACCACAAGCAACCTTCGATTTTTTATATTTCCAAGCATGAAAGAAATTAAATATCCTTTATGAGATTAATAAAGGACCCTTAAAATAATCACCCAACAGTTACATTCATAATATGCAATGACTTGCCAAACCCCCCCCCTTTTTTTATTTTTTTCAAAAATGATTTATCAGGGAATTCAACTCAGGACTAACACTCAGGATCAAGAAGGATAAGACAACACTTGAAGGCTTAGAATTGACAACACAAAGCGGCATTTGAAATGTGCTCTCGAAACAACTGGCTACCCCTCTTCAGTGAATGTTGTACAGTCATATTCTACTGGACCTTGGTCATCAACATTATTGAGGCGAGGATGTATGACATCATTAACCTGATTACATAGGATTACCAGTCCGCAACTCCTCCCTGCATACCTTATGGCATATTTGTTCAAATTCCCTTGTATTAGCTATGCCAGCACCTTTCTTTTCTCCAAAGAATAGCCTAATCTAAGAAGAATATCAGACCAGATAATTCTGGTATGCTGGAGTAGTTTCTCTGACATCTCTTCCAATTTGCAAGAATATTCCTCGCTTATTGATGCCTTAAAATATCATTTGTCCCTAGATGGATTTTAATGGTGGTAGGGAATTGCCTTCTATACATAAATCTTCCCAGTCTGGTTTCTGCAAGTTTCAGCATTCTGCCACCATATAAACCATTTCCTATCTTCCACAAACCCCGGTACGCATGTCGCCTGAAATGAAGAGAGAACTATATTAGGTAAAAAATCGTGATGGATTTGAAACTAAAAAATTAGAATATGATGTTTCATTTTGAACACTTCCAAGAGAAAGATTAACATCCGCGAGAGAGCTTCTCAACGATTTTTTAGGAGAGATGCCTGAACATAGAATGTCATCAAGAGATTAAAACATAAAACAAGACCGGGTAATAATCAATAAACTTGCACAAGCAACCTTCGATTTTTTTATATTTTCCAACATGAAACGAAATTAAAAAAATTATCCTTATGAATATAAATGACCCCAAAATAATACTAAACTTTTAAAAAAGAAATGAAATATGGAAAACAGTTGAAAAAAGTATTAGAACATAAAACAAGAACGGGTATAATCAATAAACTTGCCAAAAGCACCTCTGCGATTTTTTTATATTTCCAAGCATGAAAGAAATTAATATCCTTGTATGAATGAATAAAGGACCCTCAAAATAATACTAAACTTTAAAAAATAAATTAAATATAAACAACAGTTGAAAAAAGTATCCCTTCCCACGGGAGAGGCTAGATACCTACCTCAATGCAGATGAAATAACCTACAAATTGGAAACAATGACAAATTTTCAATTATAAAAAATATCTTGGTTCGTTGACAGAATAATTTGGCTGTAATAAGACCTAAAAGCGAATTTTTTCCATCGACCCATTTCTTTAATTCTTTCCTCAGAAAAGCCGCCTAATGCGGCCGCTGTGTGGCTGCACCTATTCTAAAGCTATGTGCGCTGAAATGATGGGCGCTAAGTCTAATTGTTTGAGTAGTCTTTCTCAACATGGAAGAAATTGGGATGAAGTAAGGGGTTCACCGTACGCCCTCAAATTGAATGAAAGGGGACCTTGCAAAAATGTCCTTACAGACAAAAACTCCTCAACAGCTCTAATAGGGCACAACAGATGGATGAAAGCATTTTCAATCTTTTAAAGATGGAAGACAAACCCCCTTTGATCAGTCTTGGAGGATCTAAAATAGGTTATTGGTCCACCAGCAATTTCTGCGCATATTACTAAGCTTACATCATCCTTTGCAAGAACTTGAGAAAAACACCTGACTTTTTAGGACATGTAAATTCCCCTACCCGCCACAACCCAAAAGAAAGATAAACGGATGCATCCCTGAACATGGAGGGTCTCAACTGAGAACTCAGACAAACTGAAGTAACCTGCTATCATTGATTCCAAAATACTTGGAGTAATAGGCAGCCTACAGTCTGATCTAAATTAACCTTTTGGCAACCCTCTCTTAACTTTTAACAAATACAACAATCAGTTTGGATCAGACCACCCGTTTGGCCTTGTGACAAAGGCCAATGCTGAACTGTGAGGCCTATCGAAGAAGGAGCCGAGCCCTTAATTGCAAAAAGGAAAAAAAGCCACGATGTGGTTTTTGAGTTGCAAGGCCAAATTTGAATTAGCTGAAATTATCCCTAAAACTTTAAAAATGTTTCTACAAATCTTTGAATAAGATGACCACGTAGAAGTTGCCAAGGATGCTTTAGTAGCGTTGCTTTTCCTTGGTCAAATCCTCCACAGAAAGAATGTGGCACCACTGTGCCCACGTCGTCTGCAATCTGGTCTGGGGCCAACTTTCCTAACCGTGCTACCTGGAAGGTGAAGATCATCGCGCTATGTTATTATTCTTACTAATTGTTTAGAGCACAGAAAGCCAACCATTTGATTTTTAAATCATTGAATAATGAAAAACGGACCAACTCCATAATTTGAGAACATTTTTGACTTGGGTTTATTGAATTATATCTACCACAAGCTTTATTATCGACCTGAGGATGACCTTTTTGCCAGTTAGTTGATCCCCCCATAAAACTAAACTACCGCAACCTACATGGAAAGTAATTCTACCAGCACTGGAACGTATTTTTAACAACCTCCGCCACTTTTTGCTGGAACCACTTGCCTTGGAAAATCCCCCAAAACCAATTTCCCCACTAGCATCAGTAAAAAAATTGTAAGTCATCCCCACCTGACCATATTTGATCTAGTATAATTGTTGACCCTTTGAAATGTTGAAGGAAATTAGCCACATTTTCAAATCGTTCAAACCCTTGTATAGAATTGATTTTTTGTCCTGCCTTTTTAATGCCGCAAGTTAAGTCTTCAATCTGCGCAAAAAGGGCCCTCCCTGAGTTACAGCCCTTACAACAAAGGAAGCGAACCTATCCCCTGACTGCAGAGTCCCTTCATGGACTTTTGAGGAATGTAAATGCCATTAACTTTATCCAAAACTCAACCCAGTTTAATTGAGGGATTGAAAGCATCTGAGAGACGGAATCAATTTCCGGCCTAGAAAGGAATGTTTCTACAGACAGGCCCTACTGATTTATCAGCAGCTAAGGGGACTCCCAAATTTTTACACACCCGCTCGAAATAATTTACGAGCGTTTGCAAGAATGGCGACTATCATCTGTCACTCACCCCCTAGGGAAGAATTCATCCATATAGTGAGTATATGCTCTCATCCCCCGCATCTTGTTTTTAACAGCCCACGCATAAAAGAAGACAAAATTTCAAAAAGCAGTGAACAGATGCCTCATAGGAAGAGCTTTATCATTCTAAAATGATCCAAAACTTTCAATTCCAAAAGCGGAAAATCCTCATTGATTAGTGTAACAGCCTGCAAGCTGCCTCAAGTCTGCTTTAGCCATAAGAGCCCCTCTTCCTATCCCTACTACAATTTTGGACTGCACATAAGCTAGCATCTCACATTAACAACTTTGGGCTACCGTCCGTTTCTTGGACTCACCCTCTGGGTAAGACAAGTGCTGCCGAAGCCTAATTTTACCCGGCCCGCCTTTGGAATGATACCTATTGGTGAAATCATTAAGTTTGGGAATCGGGCTATGATCAAAGGAACCGTCAATACTATAATACGATTGAGACGAATTTCTCTTTTGTACAATTTTCAATTTGCCCCTTTCAGGATTCTTTGGATCACAGAAGCAGGGTTAGGAGCTTCCCTGCAAACCTATCACCTAAGAATCCTAATATTGAACCCAAAAGTACCCCTCTTTAAGAATCAAAGCTGATGATGATCTGGATCAAATAATGCAAGAAGGATGAGAAGTCACACTTTAATTGGAGATGGTATTTGCCGCATACATAGTTGCTATCAAGGGAGCAATTAGAAAACTTACTTTGAGTGATATACTATTTTGCACCTTTTTTGCACTTGGATGCACCATGACCTTTTTCTCCACATTGCATACATTTACGGCGTAGGAGCAAAATTTTCGAAAACAACACCCTCGCTTGTTAAAATCGAAACACACTGCTTGATTCCTTGATCTTAACCTACTTTGAATTTGCTGAGGATGGGCTGTTTCCCTGAAATTCCCATAAGCTTGTTTGGCGAAACCCAACCAAAAGAGTAACCCTAAATGGAAGGAGCGTTATTGTTGAACTTGGTGAACTAGAGAGGGAGTAGCAATGTATAAAGCCATAATTTCACCATCTAAGCAGCCCAAGATCTGTTGGATGGTGCCTTTCTGGCGCATTCTGAACTGCTGATCGTATCTACGAACGCCATCCACCCACCAAAACGGAGAATGCAGCAGTTCTAATTATGGCTATTTTAGAGACGTTTCTTGCGTGCGGTATTGGTGTGCCTCCAAATAAATGGCACTACCAACTAAAAACGCACTAGTCCAAGCATGATGGATTTATCAATTGCTTTGGCATTGGCATTTTCCAAATATCTGCCACCTTGATTAACAGAAAGATTGAATGCCTGACAAATCATCCCTTAGGTTGTTAGGACCACTTTTTTCTAATAGCATTGCAAAATCCACGTACTCTCCATTGATAATCTTTGCTTTTAAATTCTGATGAATACTCTCCCCCAGAGGACTACAGATGTGATGTCAGGTGCGTAAACCATGGCAGTTTCTGAAAACTCAGATTGCACCTGGTATTTGCAATGTTAATCTGAACACAAAGTAGAATTTGGGATTTGAGAATTAATTAAGTTACTAGCACCAACAAATGCATCAGGATTTTGTCGAAACATAAGAGAAGAAAATGATAAGTCCATTAGCCGCACTAGATATTGTACAAACATTTGCCATTGATTGACTAGTATTTGGTAATGGAACTCAAGGTACTAAAAACATTTAAAGAGCAAATTCTTATAGGTACCGTAGAACTTGTGCAAATTACCCAACCCCTTACTACCAGATCATCAACCAAATTTGGGTAATTTGGGGAGGGGATGGGATGGGGGTAATATAAAAAGGAGACGGTCCTTTGTATAGCGCTCAGGCACTATCAACAATTGAAGCCAAATTCTGAATAGGTACTTGCGAACTTTTGTGCTAATCCCCTATTCATACTAGACCGATCAACCAAATTGGTATTGGTACCCAAGCTACTCTCAACATTTTAAAGCTACATTCTGAATAGGTACTTGAGTATTTGAGCTAATCACCCTATTGAAAACAGAACGATCAACCACATTATCTTGAAAATTACCCTGATAACATAAACGATCAGATATTGAGGCATGAGTACCACTTGGTCTTGGGTGATTGTCACACTTGCTGAGCCTGAATGATGAATGGTTTTGTAACACCCGCTTTGGTGTTTGTTTGTTCACCTGATGCTGTGCTGTTGTTGAGTTCCACACTCTGTCTTGTTGTTGAACTTGATGGTGAACCTGGGGGTATTTGTGAATCAGTTTGCTGTTGACGCTGTTTGTTCCTCCCTCAGCCGGTTGAAAATTATGTAGATCAAGCTGGACCGACTCCATGTTATTTTGTTGAACTGTTGCGAATTGTGCCCAAATTGGGTTCCCAATGTCCAAAGAATTCCTCAAAGCACGGGCTTGGGCCCTACGTGGCTTCCCCGGCTTGGTCCCGATGAGATAGCAGAGGGGAAATTCCCTCCCCCCACTCGGTCCCTTGCACCATGCTACCTCTCGGCGACTTTGACTTCTTTCTTGCCCTTTCTCCTTCCCTCGTCAGAAGCAACGCAAATAACTAGAGTTCCAGAAGAAGGTAAACGTTTCCAATATATGATTTCGAAGAGAACACTCTATGCGTGCAACCAGCCGAATACACCATGCGTATGATTAATACTAAAAGAATCCGCAAGGCAAATCGTATGTTACAAGATGAATCACTGAATCTTGTTCTATTTCTCCACAACGGAGCAAAATAAATTGGGATCCTCCTCCTTTGATGCGTCGACATGATGAAGCAGAATACAAAAAGTCCCTGCAGACAAAGGATAAAGGGCCCACGCCTTATTGCATTAAAACAAAAGGTAAGAAACTAGCCAACGCGCTTGGATACTGAATGCGTCGTCAAGACGCAAGTAAACAAAGCATGAAGACGGAGCTCCTAAGGCCACAAAAATGGGTTGGGATACCACGTTTTCGCTCTGCGGGGGCAAAGGTGTTTTCTCATGCGAGCATTCAAAAAACATGATCTGAGTGGTCCCGTCAAAGCTGTAGCGGGCGGCCCACACAAGCAGGTGTTATTTAGCCACGAGCATTCCTGTCATTGCCATTTCAAATAAGGCATTGTATTGCCACGTTTTGGCAATCACATTAAATGCATTCAATGAGTACAACATTCTAGGTTTTTAGTGGTTTTTCAGATCATTCCTAAATACCGCCATTGGGAATCCCTCTTCAAACCAATAGACTATGTGTGGATACATTTAGAAAAATCTATCATGGTTGAAAGGTTTAAAATTGGCGATCACGATGCGCTCAACTTGACCACCGTGTCGAACCCTTAATTCCACTATGAGCAATTCTGATAGCGGTAGGAATATAAACGCAACGTTACTCATAAATTGAGTGGGGATGCTGTTATTGTGTTGGTAGTATAAGTCGTTGGCTGAATGCAAGACTAATGTAAGTGACATTTTTGTCAAAATTTAGTTTTTGGTGAATTTTGAAAGAGGAGGTATTCGCGCATAGTTTAAACTATGTTTTAAGATATGTAAGTTATTAAAAAAGTTTTAATTAGAAAAGGAAGTATGTGCAATGCGCTTTTTCCTCTAAGTGGCACTTTGGTTGGTCTTGTACTGAAAAGGGGCAAAATGTTTAATGCAAGACCAACGTACATAGAACATGAAACATATTTGCCCCTTTTCAGTGCAAGACCAACGTAAGTATTGCACTTACGTTGGTCTTGTATTAAACATTTTTGGACCTATTTAGTGCAAGACCAACATAAGTGGCACTTACTTTGGTCTTGTATTAAACAGTTTTGCCCCTTTTCAGTGCAAGACCAACGTAAATGCTTAACGTTGGTCTTGCATTACACACCATTTACGTGTCGTCTTGGCACACAGCGCCGGCCATTTTTGAATCTTGGCAAACCTTGGCAAATCTTCACTGCGCTAGGGAGTTATCAACCACATCATAATCGGCTGAGCGTGGGAAACTCCACGTACACACAGTGTAAGATAGCGTTGATTCGCTAGTTTATAATATAGGTTTATTTTTGGAAAAAGATGAAAAAACGTGACAAACACGATCCATACAAGCATTTTCTTACCTTATCAGCTGGCTCAATTCTCGATTGCTGCTGTCAAGTCATGCCACACGCCAGGCTTACAAAAACTAGTGAGATAAGGGGTCTTTTTGTCAGGAACCCGTTTCTAACATCAGATCGACCACCTGATTCGTTGATTTCGCGATATCTAAGGTACCGCGAAACCGTTTTTTCATTCCTTGTTAAAGCTAATCGCAGAGCCTTTAACACAGCGTTTGGCTGCTAGGGAGTCCCATGACGTAGCGCATGTCTAAGAATAGCCGGCCAATTAGCGATGCGGATACGGAATAGGTGGCGCTGTGTCCCAGCAGTAGAGATGCTATGGAGCGTAAATGGTGTGATTAACAAGAAAATACTGACTTCACTTACGTTCTCTTCTTTTGTAAATAAATATTTAATTACGGAGAAATTATTTGGTTTTACAAATACATTTCCTATTGTATTACCTGCTATAAATATGGACACACCACTTATAGAAAGAAGCCAATAGAAACACAAAAATTTTCTTCCTGTAAGATGTGGCAAAATGCACTTACGTTGGTCTTGCATTCAGCCGACGAAGTGTACCGCGTGGTTATAGTGGGGGAAAGTTATACTTTTAATTTCCAAATGTGCAATTAGCGCTAGCGTTCTGGCCGTTTTCATTTGTTTTTAAACTGTTAAGCTTTACCGGTTGCTTTTTGTCTTTCATCCACATTTGAATTTTCGTTTGATACCTCATGCAAACATTGCAAGACATTTCAAGACATTTGCAACATATCGGGCTTCTGGAGTGTATGAACCCACCCACCAATTGGTTAAGAAACTCGAGTGAACCAAAAAAAAGGCAGTTTTATTATTTGTTTTCCTAACATATGGGCCTATTATAAGCTCCCCAAGATGAAGCCAAGAAACTGATTGTCGTGGCGGTGATTCGGTGTTTGCGGCCCGGGCCTCTTCGTCCAGGGCCGCTTTGGGACGAAGAAAAGAAAAAAGAACAGAAAAAAGAGGGGGAAATATAATAGGAGAAAGTAAAAATCTGACTGGAGTCGGAAAAAACCTTTATATTTGAAATTGAATCCTGTGTTCTAGAGTACCAATATTACAAAAAAATACCATACTTTTAAAGCATGCATGGCCGTACAGTGGACAATTAACAGGAACAGGTGTGGATGTAACTGCGCCAATTCAGTATGACTAGGACAAGCATAAAATGATTTGAACCAGTGACTTGGTTGTTGTCAAGAATTGTCAGACCTATAAGATCACACAGTGTAACGTCTTGTAGGATATTTTGTGCCTTCAATATGCCTCAGCTCCCCGGCTCAGCTCACAAATGAGTAAAGGTCCTACGTCGTAAGCGAGTTCCAGCTTCAATTGCGAAACTTTTGCCAGCTATTTCCCAATGCCAGATGTCCGAGTCGGCACACTGTGTATGCAAACGTCTACAAATACGAAGCCACTTGACCTGGAATGCTCTTCAACAGCAGCGTCAACTGAATGGGCCCAGAATTAGCTCTCGACGTAATGATCTGGGATTGCCTCAAAGAAATTTCAATTGGAACACGCGCCTTGATTTATTATGGCATCCGTATGAAATGATAAGGAGGCATGAACTTCTAGAAAGAGCTAAGACGCACCTTTGTGAGTGGCTACACCACCTCGCTTTCTCGAAGACCTGTGCATCGGCGATGAAAGCGCCTTTTGCCTAAATGCCTCAATCAGCACCCACAATGTCATGCAGTATGCCTCACGTGGTCAAAGGCCTCTTGACTCTGCCTTTAATGGGGGAGGAGGGCTCGACACAAAAACTTAAAATGTAGATTAGCTTTGCTAGAAACGGTGGTTTTTATTGGGTCCTTTTTCGCCGGAATGTCAATGGAGAAGAATATCTCGTAATGATAAATGAACAGGTTTTCCTAGTCCTTGAGAAAGTACAACATATCTTGTCTTCTTGTCATTTAATATTAGCTTGTTGGATTTACACCAGGATCTGATGTCTGCAATGCATGTCTTTTTAATGACTGCTTCACGATCCCAAGGGTGGAAAGTCAGGTAGAGCTGGATGTCATCTGTATAAACAACAGATTGAACACCATGGGTATCCATAGTATCCTGTAGATGAAGTCGATAGTCGATAGGTCCAGTAACTGAGCCCTGTGGGACTCAACAATCTACCGCCACAGGAAGCACTTCTGACTGATACAGAATGAGTTCGGCCATCTAGGTATGAAGAGAACCAACTTAAAGACACTATCAGTGATTCACTCGTCGGGTGTATTACATAGTGACGCAAGCAAAATATGTAATCCACTCAACATCCGTCATTATGTAATAAAACAAATTGAGAAGATTCGCGATAACGCACGTTGGTTTGACGGTTGTCAAAACGCCGATTGTTGTATTCCATAATGACGGATGTTGAATAACGCTTTAGAATAGGGAAAAATCAACATCCGTCACTACAGGATGAGTCAAAAAAAGTACAACCAAATGAGAGATTTTTTTCTGACGAAACTTTAATGAATTGTACCAAATTAATTCCTGTGTTAGACACCCTGTTTAATCAGCTTCCGCAAGAAATTTAAATTTTCGAAATCGGTCAAGGCATTCAAAGGCTACAGTTATTTTTGTGAAGGTATGAATTTTCAGCGCCGAACTCTTTACTATGCAGCGTGAGGACTTCAAAATAGATTAACACGCTGATTTCTTTGGCGCGGTATTCAAATGCTAAGCATGACATGTGTTGAATGATAATGTAGATTACTTAGGATTCAATGAAATTAACAAAATATATTCATATGGAACTGTTTAACGCTTCAAATTATTTGTTATGTAGACCTTTACATGTATTTTGGAATTCAAGCGAGTTAAAATAATGCTGCAAATTGTTGTTTCAAGTGTGCAAAAACTGATTTCACCAAACTTTGATATTTGGTGTCATTTTACAGTCTTACCCAGTGCTGTATCCAGACATTTTCATTTGGGGGAGGGGCCAGGCAAGGGAAACCATGTGATTTTGTGGGCATCACTAAAATACATTTTGCAAAGGTAAACACAGTAAACTGTGAATACTATCAATTTATTACTTTTCCTTATCTCTGGGGCCAAGAGGATGTAATGATTTTGAGTAGGGAATCCCGCCCCTTGACGCACGCATTGGTTATGCCACTGGTCTTACCTTAACTTTAGTCCGAATGTGTAATTAATGGAGGATGCTGCAAACCCCAAAGCTGAACGTAAAACCAAGAATACTCTTTGGGTTACACTAGCGTGGAACTTGTTCGGTCTTTCACATAAAGTACTTTCATTTCCGCACCTGTAGCTTTTGAACGTGTGAGTCTATTTTAAAGCCATAATTTTTCTATGAGAGCTAATAAAACAGTGTATGTACTACAAAAAGAAATAATTTGAATAGCACAGAGGATTTTCCATGAAAAATCTATAAATTCGGTTGATTTTTTTTGACTCTGTATGTCATGAACCTAATCGTCATTTTGCGTAAATTTTAGTGTGACGGATAAGATGAGTAACTTTTCCAAAGTATTACATTCATTTTATTAGGTAAGAATTCACGAATATTAACTACAATAAATTGTCAATTGTTAACTTAGTTTCTTAATCAGATTTGATCGTTTGAATCGTATGTTTACCAACTCTTTAGAGTTCGCGATTTTTCAAATGCGATTTTCTCGAAAATCGTATTTTGTTTAACATCCGTCACTATATAATACACCCGACGATATTTGAAAATTGCAAAATTAGCTTAAAGTGAAGGATGAGTCTAAAGAATTCTCACATTATTTCTTGCAACTGACATATTGACAGAAAAGGAAGAAAACAGCAGTATTCAAGATACACTCTAAAAATATTTTACTCAGTGCGGGGAGTAAAGCGTGTTGAGTAACAGGTTGAGTCAAGATTTAATCAGCATGGCGTAAAACACAAATTTCCGTTTTACTCCTCACCCGAGTAAAATTGTGAAACACATGTTGAGTACAGCAGTTTTGAAATCTTAATCAACGTTGCGTGACAAAGAAGTTTGACGCAGTGACGGGATCAGAAATTACACCGCGTTGATTCTGATCTTAAGAAACGTTGACGAACCAAGACACGTGCAGCCCAAGAATTGCCGCGGACATATCAATGGCAGATGACAAGCTGGTGTGTCGCGGAAATGCTGGTCATTCTGATATTTTATATTAACAAGTTATAATCATAAAATAATAATAATTATTGCGGTGATGCAATGGACTTGTCATGATTGTGAAGTTGGCGAGATTCCGGCGTAAACCGACTATGTCTACGGTACCTGATATCAAGCTATGAATTCGGCAACCTTTCACCGAGTGACTTGATGTCTCTATTACTGTGAGCGCTGTGTATTCCAATGGGGATTCGCTATTGCTCAGTAAAGTTATAGGTTGTATTTATGCCAGCATGATATTTACAATTAATCTGACAAATCTATGGCCTATAGTTTTACTGGTGCATGTACATCGGTACACGACTACACGACGTGCAGCGTGCATCTACATATCATGATTTTGAACCACTATGGCCTTCGAAGAAAAAGATAAAAGTAATGAAAATATGTCCTTGTAGATTTTGTGTTATTTTTTAAATACCAAGAATACCAAAGTTAAGTAAATCTTGCCTGTGTTCTTTTGATGTTTGAAAGTGTAGTTCTATTACAGAAATCAAATCAAAATATCTGGACGTTTCGAGTATACTGAACAAGCCATTTTACTCAACCTGGTGAGCAACTTGTAAGCTTTCTGATGAATAAACATTTTGCTTTATACCTGCATCCAAAGTATTATTCAATGTCAATTGAGTAAAATTAATTTTGCTCAACATTTGGGCAAACAGTTTGCTCAAAATCAGTTGAGTCAAAACATGTTACTCAACGGTTGAGCAAGAAATCTACTCAAATACAGTACAAAATATTACTCCTTGTGGGTTGAGTAAAGTTTTATCGCCCCGTTGAGTAAAAAATGGTCACAGCTCAACTGTTGAGTAAAGGGGAGTAAGTAAAATTTTACTCAACAAACGTTGAGTCAAATATTGACTCTTTTACTGAGTAAAATGTTTACTACAAGGCAGAGTAAAACTGCTACTCAACCTTTGTTGAGTCACGTTTACTCAACAAAAGAGCTGTGACTTTTAACGGGTTGAGTAAAAAAAAGTGCATGAATCTCCATTCAGTAACGTATTGTAGTAAGTAGGGTATGTAAAGGCTCAGTCAAACAGCCGATTTTTTGCTAGAAAACCACTTCTAGACTGCTCCAGACTGGTGCCGATTGGCCAATTTTCGAAAATCGTGAGCAGTTTTTCTTTTTCATTTGTAGTTTTGGCAAGGTCTTGGCCTGTTCTGTACAGTCGTCTGTAGTCTTGTGTGGTCGGAGCACGTGGCAAATTTGAAAAAACTCGCCACGATTTTTTTCTTGCAGCTTAAAAAATCGTGGCGGATTTTGGAATCGGGAAGGTCGGCTTGAACACATGAGCGATTTGGAAGCGGTAGCCGATGAGTTGGTGCGCATCATGAGTGGTTGTGTGCAGTTGGAAAGTGGTCGGCAATGAATCTGCTCCAAGCGGGAGAGAAAATGCAAGCCAATTGGACATGTTAAATCGGCGACTAAACTCGGTGACTACAGAAGATAAGTCGCCGACTTGCAGTCTTGACAGCAACTTGTCCTGTCGTGTTAAAGTCTGCGACTGATTGAGAACTGAACAAGTGACATGCTTGATCGCTCCTGCTCGGTAATTTGAACAAGACTGCAGCCGATTTTGAAAGAAATGTGGTCTTGTGTAGTTGGGAAGAGGTTGGGTCGCGTCGCGGGCTGTCTTCATGTGACGGTACCTTTCTTGGCGTCAACAACTCGGCGACCAATCGACGAGCAGTCTTGACAGCGACATGTCACAATTTGTGCCGCCGTTTCAAGGTCGGCGACTAATCGGGGACTGAACAAGTGGCGTCGCCAATTAAACATGCTGGATCTTATTGATTCCATGATGCTGTCGCCTACTGCTCAGCATTTCAGCATTCCTTGTCTCGTTGACGACGGGGATACTCGCAGACTAATCATCCCTGGTCGGGATAAAAAATTGTAAATTTTGCAAGTTTGAACAAGACTGTAGCCGATTTTGACAAAAATGCGGTCTTGTGTAGTCGGGAAGTGGTTGGGTCGGGAGCTGTCTTCTGTGTGACTATACCTTTAGCATAGCAATACTTGTTACAGAAATGCAAAAAAATAATTTTTGATTATTTTTTAGATTTTCTGATTTAGCAAATCACTAATAGTGCCGTTTTATCCTATACCGTTCAGTTAGACGGGGTAGGATCTGTTTGTGGTCTATGGTGTCGAAGGCGGCGATGAAGTCCAGTAACACTAGCACAGCCTCTTTTTGTTTGTCAAGCGCAGTCAAGATGTCATTCTGCACCCATAACAATACAGTCTTCGTAGTGTGATATTGCCGGTAGGCTGACTGCATCGAAACATGGAGATCATTATCGATAAATCTGCAACTGATTCACTGCTACTCTTTCAATCGCCCGAAGATAGTGAAACTTTTCAATCCTTGTTATGACTGGTAACAGACCATCTAGACATAGTTTTGTGAGACCGGCTGGTAGAGGGTCTAAGGAGCAGGACTTAATCGATACTGATTTGATGGACTTCAAGACCTCCTACAGAAACTGTAGAAAAGTAGCTGAAGGTACTTTGGCATGACTCCGTTAGTTCAACAGACAGAGAGGCAGTAGTAGTGTCATGTAGACTTTTGCGCAACTTCTTGATCTTCTTGTGAAAAAATTCTGCAAAACTGTCAGCAAGATCTTTTGGACATTAATGGTTAGGAAGAGGTTGTTCCACTCTGGGAGATGTTCAATTGCTAACTACATGAAAAAGGTCCCGTTGATCACATGTAGCAATCCGGTTGCTATGATACTGGCTTTAGCAAGAAGAGAGTTGTATTTAGACCACTGATCCTTGTATGCCTGTGAAACTCTGTGCTCCGACGCCGCGCCGTTTCTTCTTCTCAGCACGAAGAGCATCTGAATACCAAGGTGCATGCGGACGCAGAACTACAGATCGATTGACGAGTGGAGCATGTTCATCAAGGGTTTTAGATAAGATGTTCCTTTATTCATTAACTAGAGAATCACAGTCAGAATCTGAAGGTAAACGCAGATTGTATATCAGAGCGGAAGATGTCTCTTTTGATGTTTCGAATTTCCCGAGTCTGCATAGTTTTGATGCTTGGTTCAGGTCGGTTGATTTTGATGAAGCACTTGACAGCGTAGTGGTCAGACGGCAAATGACTATGAGTTGAAATTTGGCTCACAAAATCGTCTTGTTTCCAAGTTATTATTAGATCCCTAGTGTGGCCCCGATGTGAGTTGGGCTAACAACTAGTAGTTTCAAGTCATGCCGATCTAGTATATTGAGGAAGGATAAAGCCCACGGTCATCAGCAACGTCAACATGTACATTAAGGTCTCCAGGTAAACGCCCGCCAGTTGAGTATTGAATTCGTCCCTTAAGGCTTTTCACACTGAGCCGGTGATCGATCGACTTTTGCGATCGATCGCCGTTTTTTAAGACTAGTGCAGCCGTTTCCTGAATATTAGACGCGCATGCGCAATAGCGCCTTAGTTACGATGTAAAAGTTTTTCAAAGAAAGGATTTAATGAGCTGCTGCTCTCACGAAATACTTCTTTTTGAGGCATTTACGGCAGTGGTTGTAGTTGACTTTTTAAATGCTGAGGTACATGGCCATCTTTTAAATAATATGACTTGTCACCTTGGTTTGGTTCCGCACAGAAATTGTGAGTTTTCCGTTCATGAAATTGAACGGACTGAGTAAGGAAATTCAACATGGCGGATAGACTCTTGCGTAAGTGCATTTATTGGACGAATGTGTGCCATTATTTGAGGAAGCACAATCAGCGATGTGTGTGTCAGAGGTTGCGAAGTATCTATATTATTAAAACGCAACTTTGCATGGGGAGCGCCATCGGATTGGGAATTTCATTGCGTTTCCTCCTTTTTCCAGCGTAGCACCGGTAGTCCTCGCCCAATCATAACCTTGCTTTCACAGCGCGCCGTGCGCAAGTTATTTAAACACTTGCTGATTTGCCAACGACCGGTATGTTATGCAATGGGGACTCCATGGTGATCGCACATGACCGTGGTGTGAACTGGGCGTGAACCAACGACGTAAATATAATTATTATTCCAGCTCTGTGGCGTGAACGCATCGTCGTGCATGTCACGGCGCGAGCATATGATTCGCGCGCGTGATCGTCAGATTAAACATTAAAAAATTACATATATGAAATAACGTTTTATTATTTAGAAAATGAGAACTACTACAGGGATAAAATGGTTCTGGTGTGACGCAAACTACGGGTTATGACATGGGAGTAGTTTTGAGAAGATGATTAAAAAGTACGGAAAGTTGTACGGGATTAAATATTGACGTTTCCTTAGAAAATGGTAACTACATGAGCTACAGGATATGACGGAAACTAAAGGAACTTAAGTTATTAAAAGTGTTAAGAATGTTGTGACTCGGGTAATTTATTACGGGAGTTTGAGGTGGTGTCGCCGTAGTATCAGCGATCGCTTCTGTTTCAGTGATTGCTTCCATTTCAATGATCGCTCCCCCTTCACTCAGCTAGCGGGAGCCCGGGCGAAGCGCGGGCCTCCCGCTAGTTATAATGAATTTGGTGGCTGGTTTGAAATCTACAGATGACGATCGATCGCAAAAGTCGATCGATCACCGGCTCAGTGTGAAAAGCCTTATTGTGACATTCATATACCATGGAGTTAAACTCGCAGGTTTGCAAAGGCAAACCGTTCAAACTAGAGCAACCATTGACGAACACAGAGAAGATAGGGTTGAAGAAAGCAATAATTTTGATGGGGTGGTATAATATCCAAGAACAAACGTGGAGATGGAATGACGGGGCGCACCTACGGAAGAAACCATCGAGCCTGGAAGATTCAGAACTGAGCAGCGCCTTCACTGAAAAAAATGCGGGCTTTGCAATATCCATTACGAAAAAACGGGAAAGGTGGCTTACCGATCGATTTAGTTTTTGGAGATAAATGAGTACGGGCCGAATAAAAGAGAAACCGGAGTCAGCAGCAAAGAGATAGATCTTTCCCGTACACCCGGATTCTATCCAAAACTGGTGGTCGCATCTACAGGTCGGTTAAACATAGTAAACAAGAAAATCGTCGATCTGTCGGATATTACGAATCCCTTGGATGACGCAACGGCTAAATTTACGAATCACCTAGGCAATTACCTCAATCGGATCAAGCTGGACAAATCCGGTGCAACGATGTCTGGAGATCTGGACATGGGAAATCAGAATATCAGAAATGCCGTTCCACCTATCAATAATGCCAACCTAGGAAATAAGCTTTACGTGGATTCGACAATGGGTAAAAAACTGGCAAAGTAATCTAAAGACGAATGGTCACCAAGTTGAAAACATAGCACCTTGAGCTTCATCCATTGAAAACGACGCCTCTATGAAGCAATAGGTTAATGCATTTGTCCATCACGAACACGATGTCAAAATGTACGATTTCGATCGCTAAATAATTTTTCCATACAAAGACGGAACCAAGGTGTATTTTTCCGTGAGAAGAAAAAACACATTAACATTGATGCTGGCAAAATGGTTGAGATAAAATACATCATGGAAAATGGAACTGACTTTAAAAAATCAGGGTAAAGAGCTGGGTACCTTGGTGATTGGAGGCACCATTCGACATTTCAGATGATTATTTTCCATCTCCATGGACGCTTCTAATGTCTGCAAAACCTAACGATCATCCACCGGAGTATCACAACGATTCCGTCATATGATTCTCTAATGCTATATGAATCAAGAGCAGTTCTAAACCATTAGATGGGCTACGGATGAAATTAAATTCTCAGTTTCAAATATATCATCAATATTAAGTCTGAATCCAAGAGTTTACATTCAAACTAAATCACTACTTCACCTTTGAACACAACGACAGCAAATAATGTTTGGAAACCATAAATCTCAACACCGTTAGAACGCTGTTGATATGCGTTAAAAACCTGGGTATTCTGCGCTTTTACAGACCTAATCCGTCAAAACAGGAAATCAGCCATCATTTTACCGACTGGCATGTTCAAAACTTCACAGATGATGTGTTGAAAAAAGGTGTTGAAAATACCTTGTCAATATTTTTGACACGGTATATTTTGTGTGTTACACGATAGGAATGTCGAAAATCTCACAACATCCTAGTCCTTTTACGTAAGACATTCAATCTCGGTAATCCTAGGGACTCCGCGATCCCGTCTTTACTCTCTTGATCTTTTTAAATATCAAAGTGATATTCAGGGTCAGCTTTAGAGAATTGAGAGTTTTTCAGAAAGTTTATGAGCATCATCGATGTCACCAACAAACCACATAAACAAAGCTTCTTTGTTTGTTTGTTTGTTTTTTCTTTTCACCTTCGACCAAGATTCAATCATGATGGTTTTTTTTTTATTACAGGCTCATTAAAATAGTTCACAGGCTCATCAATTTTTTTTTTTTCACTGAAATTTGTCACCATGGCGGATGTCATCATGATAGAGGTTCTTTACGGGTCTTCTAAACCACAATCTTCGCAAACGGAATAGTAAAAACAAAATATTATTACCCATGGATTTAGTCCGTCATGATATTCTCGTTTTTATAATTCCAACATTCTGGTTTTCATCAAGATGTTTTTTCTGAGGAATGTGGTTTCGGAGGTTTCTTCTGTTTAGGGGGTTTCCACCAAATGGGAATATATTGATTTTAAAGCCACTATCAGTCATTTTTTTCCAAACTCAAAATGCCCATTTTGTGTCTAAATTGCTAATCTTAGGTCATATCAACACCTTATATTACTCTTCTTTGTGAAAAACAGACACTAAAGCATTTTAAAGCGGTCTTGAAGATGTCATTTTCGACTGTTTTGTTTACTCTATTAGTAAACAAATGCATACAAATCGTCACTTACAGAGGTCTTTACTACAACCATTTCCAATACAACAGTGCAAAAACGGACTTTGCTGAAAAATAGGGGCGAGATTTGTTTACATTTTGAAGAAATCGCTGATAGTGGCTTTAAAAACCAGAATCCCATCTTTCGATATATAATCTATCCGTCTACGGAGGTGCTGATCCGCTAGCGCCACGTACCCATCTAAAATAAACGAAAATATACCAACCGCGAAGATAAGACAGTGAAATGGAGCCTATAATTTGAGACTTGAATTGGACTCCATAATGGCATCCATGGCACGTGGAAAATAAGATGGCCGGTACAGGAAATAATTATTGTTTAAATTGAATCAGAGAAAAATGTTCCTAAAACAAAGATAGAGTTACTGGCTATATCAACATACAATATATATATTCAGAGTTTCACCTCACATGGGATTTTCAGGAGATGGGTGGATCCGCTCCGACAGGCCATTAAATATAGTCACCCATATTCGGTAAAACTGCTACTCGGCTATGTAGCCGCTACTAAGGGAGTTTCCGTAACCTGGCCCATCTGACACTTTGTTTTCTGACACACTTATGAATTCGGAAACCTTAACAGAATAAACATGTGTTTTATTCCGTGAAGGGTTTCCGAATTCAGAAGTATGTCAGAAAAAAATGTCCGATGGGTCATGCTACGAAACCCCCCTTTACTAACACGAAATCAGATATCCAAAACAACAAAAATAAACTCCCTATCGTTGAACATTTCAATGCCCCTTATCACTCGATCAAGAACCTTTCCCTGATGGGCATTGAAAATATTATGAATCAGCATGCAAATAATCAGTCGCCGCTAGTCATACAGGATCCTATATACTTTCTCTGTTTTTTGTCCTTTCTTTCCTTTGGGATTACGCCATCGCCCTTTTTTCTTTGTCATTACCCTCCCATTCATGCGGCATATGTGAAAAAGGGTAAAAACAAATTCATTGTGGTGTGAGAAATGCGGGAAGATTCATGGGAGATGCGGAACGACGAAGAGAGTGATTCCATGTTTGGCAAGAGATTTTGTGTGTAGAAAATGCGAGAAAAGAGCTAAAGGGATGGTGGAACAGGTGGAAAAGTTGAGACAGCTGTGACAGCTATAGTGAGGTATGGATGGGTCATGGATGGTGAAGTTTGGGGAACGTGGGAAAAGATTTCCTTTGAAGATGAAAGGAATGGTGTATGGGGAGTGAGACATGGTGTCTGAGCGTAAATGAGATGGGGATTTTGAGAGGACAGATAAAGCAATACAGAGTGACGTGTGCTGTGAAGGATAGGAAGAAGAGTAATGACTTGATGCAGTTGTTGGGTTTTGAAGAGGTGGTGGATGGACCGGTTGGCGAAGGCGAATGGTGTACGTTGGTATGGGCACATGCTGAGGAAGGATGAGGGGCATGTTCGAGATGGACGGTTTGAGGGGATGACCAAAGAAGACATGAAAGAAGCAAGTGGAGGAGATTAGCACGAGGGTCGGGTTGAGGATGGAGGATGCTTTGAATCGGACGAAGTGGAAGGAGGGAGTAAAGGCGGTTACTTAGAGTGTGAGGTGAATCCAGCCACCCCCGTTTTGCGGAGACAAAACTGGATTTAAATTTAAAACTTTACTTCTACTACTGCTACTGCTACTACTACTGCTACTACTACTACTACTACTACTACTATACTACTACTACTACTACTATACTACTACTACTACTACTACTACTACTAACTACTACTACTACTACTTACTACTACTACTACTACTACTACTACTACTAATAATAATAATAATATTACTACGTGTGTTGCTTATCATCGAGTTTCGAGTTTCAAGTATCGAGTTTCGAGTATCGAGTTTCGCTTTTCTTCGTACGCAGTGCGCGATTACGTAACGCGCGTCATAACCGTAGGTCCGATTTTGTTCAAAATGGTTTTAAATCGAGCGCAAGGCTTAAAAAAAAAGTCATGCAGTTTCGGCGTGAAAAAATAATAAATAGGTGAGATACGACAAAAATGTCGTATCCCCCCCCCCCCCCCCCGGCCTTTTAGGATTAATAAACGTGATAAAAACGTAACTCGAAAATTTCGTATAAATTCGAGTTTGAAACTCGAATTTTATTCAAAAATCGAGTTTTATTCAAAAATCGAGTTACGTTTGTAAGTGCTAAAAGGAATGGCTGTATATTCTCAAAATATGATCAAACGGTTTCCATGCACATCTTCATATAAGCCCATTTATTAGTGACTAGGTAAAAGGAAAGAATATTGTCCATTAAAAACGTATAATTTAAACAAATATATAGATTTTAAATTCTACAATTCCTATGAATTTGCTCATATTTACAACAGAGATTCCAAGTTGCTTATACTTTTTTATTTTAAACAATTCAAGCCAGATGTTTCCTTTTAATAAACGCGATAAGAACGTAACTCGAAATTTGTTGTAAGTGCTAAAAGCTGTATATTCTCTAATTATGACTAAACGGTTTTAATGCAAATCTCTTTCATATAAACCCATTTACTCAGTGATTGGGTCAATAGTGTCCAACAAAAATGTATAATTGAAACTACTGATCCAATTATATATAGTCACTTCGTAAAAAGAAACACATAAACCAACTAAAACAATATTAAGTTAAGTAATACAATTTATATAAGGGCGTCCGAAATAACGAGACTGATCCTGAATCGATCACTTCTTTTGATACAAATCTTAATGTCAAAAACCTTTAACACGTGAAGTCAATGGAGATTGGGTCCACTTTCTGGCCGCGCTATATAGACATGACGCGTGGGAAATTATCTTAGTTGATAACTTGACCTAGATATACAGGGTGACCCAATAGAAACTTTACCCAAAATGAAAGTGATATCTTTCCACTTTCTGTAATTTGATATCTGTGGATTTTATTTTATCATAAAGAATGGGTAATTGAGCATCTTGTCTGAAAAAATTATTCCTTTTGGTTGAGTGGTTTTCACGATATGGTCCAACGAACAATGAGTCAGCAAAACAGACTTGTCCATGAGTATTTCATGATGGAATGATAAGTACACATTCATTGTTTTGGCAACGGGGCTTTTCAAATCTGAAATCATAGCATGCAGTTGTGCTAAATACCAGTTTTCTGTCTTGTGTCAGGGCGGGCTTTTCAAATCTGAAATCATACTGTAGCGTGCAGTTGTGCTTAAACCAGATATCTTTCTTGGACGAAAACTTTAAACATTCTGATAGTAATGGCACCTCAATTTACGCCACAACAACGAGCCTTTGAGGTTAAGATTTACTACCAAATGGTAGCTATGGAGCTGTGCAACGGCAATGGCCAAACAGGTTCCCTGGAGTGAGAGTACCAACCAAGTCTGCTATCTGTAACATGAGAAAACTGTTTGAAGCAGAGGGAACTTTGCCAAATGTCAACAAAGGACGAAGCGGACGGCCTAGGAGCGTCAGAACACCTGTAAGACAGGAGCTTCGCAACAACCCACGCGCAAGCATAAGGAGAAACCGTGTCGCAAATGTCTCCAGATCGTATTTCAGTGCATCGTTAGTGATGACATCAATTGCCATCCATACAAAATTGTGAGACGCCATAATTTGGATGCAGGTGGTCCTCAACGTAGGCTGGCGTTTTGCAATTGGCTAATCAACAGACCACGGCGCTTCTTAAGAGAACTTGTTGTTGTTGATGAGGCCAATTTTCCAATGACTGGCTCAGTGAACTCTCAAAATGTGAGAGAGTATGCGCCAAAAGGGAACCCTCCCAATGATTTTGTCTACGACAAGACCTAATGATCGCAGGAAAGTTGCAGTTTTAGCAGCTGTTACAGGTAACAATAACCTATTGGGCTTATTTTTATTGATGGAAATTTGAATGGTGCCGGTTATCTCAATATCATTAATCAACACTTGGAACCAGAGTTGCGGCGCATTTTTCAGCAGCAAAGAAATGGAACAATTCGTCGTGTCTGGTTTCTTCAAGACGGTGCACCAGCACACAGGTCTGTAATGGTTAGAAACCGCCTTCAGGAACTCTTTCCAACTGGGATCATTTGGATTAGGGCATGCGGTGGAATGGCCCCCTCGGTCACCGGAGCTAACTCCGCTAGATTTTTGGCTAAAACACATTACCAGAACTATATACGACGACGGATAAACGATGCATTTACCGCATTTAGGAGAACGCGTGTAACATCAAGAGCTGTTCAACACATGCACTCCAGGGCAATCAAGTGCATCGCAAATCAGGGAGTACATGTGGAAGATAGAAACTACAGGTACGACCGTTAAGATAATTACTTTTGATGTTGCAATTGTGTTCAACCATGCCTAGGAAAAATGATGCTCCGTGGACATCCAAGCCTGTTTTGCTGACTTATTATTCAGTGGAACATAATCTTGAGAACCACTCAACCAAAATGAGCAAAAAAATCAGGTAAGATGCTCTAATACCCATTCTTTATGATAAAATAAAATCCACAGTTATCAAATTACAATTATCAACCGGAAAGTTGAAAAATATTTTTGGGTAAAGTTTTTATTGGATCACCCTGTACTCGCCTTACCACAAAACTCGATACTCGATGATTAGCAGAACACTACTACCACCACCACCACCATCATCACCACCACCACCACTAATAATCATAATAATAATCATAATAATAATAGCTCTTGCATGTTCCTGGTTTTCGCACGAAAGATACTCTGTACGATATTTAACTCATACACAATAGCCTGTAGGAATATGGTACCTTTGGGCACGTTTTGCAAATTTACAACTCTCAAGTGCATCGAAAATCCCATCACAACCCATCTTAATTCGTTTAGGCGAGTTGTTATTTTAAATGCGGCTTGGCCGCCATCATCTGCTAATTTCAATTGTGACTGATAGAGTTCCCATATTCATAGTCTCTTTCACCAGTTCATATAGGTTAAATATAGCCTATCGTTCGATGTGGGCATCATAATAAATCCAAGTACAAAGTACGCCCACGAAGTTGGAACATTAAAAAAAGAAACGATTCAAGTCATAGGTCAATTGTTGGCAGAAACATAGCCTGTGTTATAGAGATTACTGTTGTTGTCGGGATTTTCCTATGACGTCATGCATTGTTGTAGAAACGGAATTTCCCTACTATTGTTTCACAAATTTCTGGCGATGCGACGCCATTCCACTCGTTCGAAATCGCAAATGAATTTGAAGTAATCGAAATTAGACGGTAAGGTTGCACATAGAGCTGTGCCCCAGAGCTGATGATCTGGGGTTCGTCCGCGAAACTTGAATCGTAAGTATATACGTAACTTTTGCTGAGCGCTTCTTACGATTTCTACAAGTTGTGACTTACGTGCGTTCGCGAACAATGGGCGTTAGACAGTCGTAGGAATACCTTTTCGCATAACTTAGGATCATTATTACGTGTCTTCTATTTGGGTGCATTCGTGGGTGCAATTAGATACGAGTCGGTGTTGAATGCCGTTCTAGTAATATCGATTAATGGATTTTAAAAGCATACGCGTGGTTTGGGGTTAGTGCAGACTTATTGAAACGAGTTAAGTACTCGGACTACCCCTCGCATATTAGAATTCCTCCTGGTTGATGAGAACCGCGTTAAATTGGCTTGTTATTATTATTAGCTGTGTACTTTCGATAGGTATTAGATAGACCTACACCGGTACAAGAAAATGGCTTCAGAACCAATGAGGGCGGCTATTTTTTCCTCATTAGGAGTCTTTCTTATCGTTTGAAAGACAAAATATATTTTATTTAAAATGAAAAGTAGGATCGGCCTATATCTCCAATTAACAAAAAAAAGAAATGAAGAATTATTACAGGCAAAGTAAATGCCTGCAGCCATCAGAAAAGGTCCTGTTTAAGCAAGTGAGAAGATATCAATCAACGAGCACAGTCTTGCCTGATTTTGTAAAGAATTCAAACGAACGAGTCAATAGATGACGAATAATTGTGCACTTTTGGAAGGCTGACCCCAATATTTTAAATGTTTTTGTGTTGTATATTAATTAATCCCTCTAAAAACTTACGCAATTCCTTCCCACAGCACAGGTTAGAATGAAACGTTGTGATAAAATAGTAAATATTTATATGTGTAGTATAGCACTACCAGCGGGTAGGCCCCTACTGTATAACAAACATTCAGGATTGGAATTTTATTAAATAATGAGTTTTTCTATATGAAGGAAATCAATTTGAGCGTAAGCAATTTTACATAGTGATTATTATGCATGGACAAGCATTTTGTACATGGAATAAATTTAAGATTTGTTCACTTTCCACACACTACGAGTGTGCTATGTGTACTCATGACCACACGTAGTTTAATCGTAAATAGGCTAATCGTAGGACACAAAGTAGCCTACGTCCACGTTCCGAACGCTGTAAAAAACTCTTAGTAGAACTTACGTCGCAACTAGGGCTACGTCAGTCTTACGACTGCTTTTGCGAACGAAACCATGGGCTATTAGGTATTATGTTGGTGTCCAATCATGTTATAAGAATTCGGGGATTGCGTCTTTTACGATTTTACAACTCCTAAAGCGAGAGGGCATCAAGTTCCCGTGTCTGTATTATTTGTAGAATGCAGAATCCAAGTGTGAGCGTTGCAACCAAAAATGATTGACACTTTTGACTGGCATTAAAGTGAATGACCCGAATTTATGCATAAAGTTTTTATGGATTTAGAATGGACTCGTCTTCCCAAATACCATCTGTTAAAATTATCAATGATATTTAACCTGTTTTGTGTGCAAACATAAACTTTCCCCAACCAAACATCCTTTAGTCCTAAGATTTTTCAAAGGGGAAATGAGTAAAAATAGCTTTCTTCAAATACCTAAATTCTGAACCACTTCGGGTAAAATCTGGGGTTTCTGTGAACAAGGCATAGTAATCGCACCATGGCCCTTTAATACTAGGACCCCTGAGCACAAATATGAACTAGGTCGTCCCATGTAGACTGGTGCGTCAGTGCGGAGCCGTAAAATGTCAATCTTCATTTTTATAACATGATTCATCCATAAGCAGTTGTCGCCAGATCTAAGCAAGCCCAAAGGTGTGACCTTGATAGGAAAGCATGGGCCAACCTCAACAGACTCAGAGGCTGGCATTGGCGTACAAAGCACTTCCTTCCAAGATCGTCTGTGACTTTCATTAAAACTGCAATTGTTGAGACCACACCATTAGCCAATCATTGATGACTGTTGGGTCTACAAGTCCATGAGGAATGCCAGACCTGATCGACATGGGCGTGAACTATCAGCTGCCGTTTTTACAAAGATCTTCCACTGTACTTTGATTTTGGACTTACACAAACGAATGAACATCTCATATTGCAAGCTTTGTGTGTGTGTGCTGTGTTGGGGCGGGGGGTGTGTGTGTGTATGTGTGTGAGTTTGTAGATTCCCCCTAATTCCACAGCATTGAATCCTGATATGCAGTAACTGTTCCCAGTTTCCAAGTCATGAGTTTACGTCATGAAACTTTTAGCGGATTATGGAAAAAAATGCCCTCGTGGTGCTGTTCGTTCTGGTAGAAAAGATGGATTACATCCATCCCCAATTGAATCCTAGGGTCAAATTTTTTGAACAACACAGACACAACAAGGATTCCCCCTGCACCGCCCTATGCCACCACACAAACAGAGACCCTGGCATATAGGCAAATATTATGTGTTAAGAGCACCTCGGACTCTAATGTACATCAGAACTGTGATCGAATTACAGAAACCGGTCAAAATCCGTCTTGTGTGGTGGGGGGTGGGATAACCTCTATACCCGACCGGTACATACGCGCATGGGTAACCATCCGCGAAACACCCAATATATTGAGACCAGAAACAGACGAAATTGTCCTGGAAATCTGGTTCAAATTGATACCCTATCTCAGACCCTTGTCGAATTTACCCTGGAGATTTTAACCTGGGATTTTACAGTCTAGTTTGACCATTTTGTGAATCGTTTGTCTAATCTTTAATGAGACTGAAAAATCAAAATTGATACCCTATATGTGATTGACAGGAATAGGTCGAATTTGATGCTATTATTGCAAGTCTCGACACCTGGCCCGGTCTCGCGTTCTTGTAATCCCCTCGTGCTAATTGAGTAATAAAGGGGATAAAGTTTATATATGGTTAAAATAAAATGATTCAATTGAGTCAATTGAGAGCCAAATCATGGATTACGGTATTCTTCTATCTAATCACACTGATTAAGAAAATGTATCCCCTAACTTTTGACCTTTTGTTTTTAGGCATACTGGCCAACAATTGTTCAAGGTCATCATATGGTAAAATTTATAAAACATGCTGCTTTAAATTAAAACTAATTACAAATTTCTCGTTCACGCTGTACGAAACTTCTGATATGTTGCTCCCCACAACATCAAGAAACTACCTTGCAAAAAAATCAGATATGGCTTATTTATTTCTGGGTGTTTTTTCTATTTATCTTGGACTAATCATGACTTCCCCTCCCTTAGCTCTCATTATCCCATTATTTTCTTTAGCTTTACTTTGTCTATGCTCCACCGATTTCCTATTAAGTGTCAGACATCTCTTGTCCATTAACTTCTACTCAGGCAGATCGCAACTGTGTTGAATGAGCTTTATTTTACGTTCTACGTATGCATGCTGAATGCATAGATCGAATAACAGAGACCCTTAGTTTTCCGAAACGTGGCACGTAAACATTCCCGTAAGACGTCATGTGACCAGATTTGGACCAATCATAGCGGATAGATCATGCTTTACGTGAACGTTTACGTTCCAAGTTTTGGAAAACTAAGGATCTCTGTTATTAGATATGACGCAGTAGTATAACCACTGTATCTTTTCATTTAACCTTTCTTATAGACGGAAAATAACAACTGTATGTATATAGAGAGTAAACCGCACTATTTAATTATTACAATCAACGAATGTAACAATTTGTATAGTAGACGGGTCAATTTACGAAAAAATACACTGAACCCAAAAAAAATTGCAACAACAGGTTTTCCAACGGATTGTGGTAGTATTAACACCGAGGGAATCACATACAAAAGTCTAAAAATCGGAGCTCCGGAAAGGGAGTAATATTTCAAATTGGCTTCCGCAGATGGCTGTCAGTGGCATAAAATGACCATAAAGACGTATCATTTACCTAGAGATCGTTTTTTGGTGTTTTAACCATTTGTGGAGGTCAAGAAACCCATTTCATCCAAAAAGTATCATTTAGCAATCGGGTTTCAAAAATCCAGAGCCGTCCAAGATGGTCGCCAATATACGAAAATTAAGTATTAGTCATACCCCCCCCACCCCCCCCTCAATTATTTCACCTCAGAACTTCATTGATGTCTTCCCTATTTTTACGGTTCATAATACCTCAATCAAGTTTCCCTTTAATTCCAAGTTAAATCTGCAAATCCACGTATGGCGTCATTATTGGCGCAAATTGTCTGAATGGCTGTTAAAGGAATGCCATGACCCATCACCTAGTAGAATTTCAATTTGTTACAGCTTTTGTTTATACCGCACAAAAAACTCTAAAGACCAGCAAACATATCATTAAACATCTATGATGATGTCACATAGAATGTTTTAAAACCATTCAACCTCCTTGTCTAGTTTTGTCCAGTACTAGTTGAAGCAAACCTGGTGTTTCAACAAATTCCATTGTCCATTCCCATGCATCCTCTTTGTTAGTGCCGATCTCACAAGTATGTGCATCGAGAGCTTCTTTCACTTAGGCTAAAGAGAAAGTCATGTGTCACGATAAGACCTATGGGCACTGATTGAGACCCCATATTTAAGAAAGAATACACACCAGAAAGATGTGAGGGTCTCCACAAGAGCGATCGCAGATCGTGACATACAGTTCCATACGGTGACACACTATTTACCTCCTACTCCAGAAGTTCAGGGGCAGGGTTTGCTTCTGACATTATGAGCTAATCGATTGTCCGCAGTTTCCAACCCCACTCAGGACATTCTTCTATCTTCGCTGCCAGTCCAAACCATGATCTGGTAAGAACTGCAGGCAGTGAAATTTTGTGAAGTACAGTTGGGGGAAGCGTTCTGGTGCTACGAATGATTTGGCAGAATGTTATTTTCCTGACAAACGTTGTATCGCAATATGCAAGTGGACTCCCTACATGCCACATACACTACACCATCGCTTTGCTGCCGAGTCCTGTATATGTTCCTTTGCTGACTTGAAACAAGGAAATGCATTTGCACAAGCCTGAATAGTTGGGTCCCCTTTCACAAACTTTTGAAAGACTGGTTTCTTGCCAATGCCCAATATCCGAGACGTTGTATCTCACCCTGTGAATCGTGATAAAAAGTAGCTGTGACACACAGATCGTCCCCCAAGATTGCTTTTAGTTTGTTTATCTTATATACCGTGTTATACTTTGAAGTTGTCCGAAAATACAGTTCCTTGCCTTCTGCCCTTGCATAGTAAAGAAGCAAACCTACAGTCCGTGTCTTCTCCAATCAAGTGGTGGATGATGGTACGAGGCCTTCCACGGCAGCTTTGTACGATGTCAACATCTGCATCCCATTCGCATTATCACAGTGCATTTCCGTGTTTCTCACTTCATCACATATGAGATTGATTAAGCCTTGGTTTTGTTTGCTAGTCATCTCGACAAAAAAACTCCTTTTTGCCTGAAAACTCTGTCTCTGCAGTAATGTTACCACTGGATAGATATTTTGCCCACGTCTTATGTGTGTATTGTCCTATGATTGCCCGCCACCGTAGCCATCAAAGACTACAGTTGCCAATGCGCTATGACGAATGCGTGAAGTCGCATAGGACTCTGCCATTGTCACCATAGGTGTCGCCAGCCTTCCACACCAAACTATGCCGCAAGGAACCTCCATCAAGGACATAATGTTCTGTTTTTGGAACAGATCGCCAATGGCGTCATTGATACCTTGTTTGATGATCAAGCATGCATGAGCTCACTGAGGCTTATCCCCTTGCGGAAGACATTTCAGGCCTCAAAAAAGGGCAGGCGGGAATGTACTGAGCTCAATAACTCTAAGTCTTGCAATGACAATTCTCCTGTTTTGACATCTCCACGGAACCGTTGAAACACCAGCTGGATCAATCTCTGTTCAGGATCAACTTGACGGCAGACATCATCCCCGAGGGGTTTTAGCTTTGTCTTTCAGCTAAAAGAAGGTAAAGCATCCTGAACCAATCATTTTATCGATGATTTTCCTTCCCAAGGATCAGCTTCATGTGGCATTTACTCTTCTGTGGCGACTCACATTAATGATATGTCAAATGATGGGTCTTGCGAAAATGGTGTGCTGGTCTTATTTTGTTTGATCTTTAACAAGTCAGAGGTATCTCTGTGATTCTCCCTCGTAGAATCTTTGTGCCGCGCACTTGTTGGATAGGAGAGTTGTTGAAATCTTGCATGGCAATGTTTATTCTAGTTATGGGTAGAGACATTGTCCACAATGCACGCTGTTCTTCATTCATCCCGCTTCCACGTGTTAAGCCTCCTGTACTCTTTAATGATCTCATCATGTCTTTTCATTGACATATCAGAGCTAAGGCCAGCCCAAAACTGATTAGTACACTAATCACATGAAAACCATCTGAAATTATGGAAACATCTGTATGGATAGTCTCAAGTTCACTCATTTCTTGAACATAAAAATACGCGATTTCAAGGAGTTTTAGTGTCCAGCAGCTCCAAAAATTGACACATCAGCACGCACTGCAAATGGCATTGACCAAATTCTCTCCTCAGACTGATCCACCAGTGCTTGTCAAATTCAGATTTTCATTCATCACGGTCCTGATACAATCATGTTGTTCAGGCATTTATCTACCAGGAGAAGACCGCGGAAGGCTCTTTGAACTGATTTCCCTGTCCATCATATTCATACTCATTTTCACCATAAACAACTTCTAGGATGCCCGTTAGTCCTGTGCCCTGCATTCAATGCCTACCCTCCGAGCAAATCCGTTAATGTTGAAACACCCTACATCAAGACAATTCCTTTCAAGTGGCATTCCGCGTGCATCAATAATGATCTCATCAGCTCCATATAAAGGCTGGTCAAATGTTATTAGTGGTAACGTGGTTGCTCATTGCCAATTGCAAATGAACTCCAACGTAGATAAAATGCAGGCTTATCCCCAGAATACAGTATCTATTAATTGCAAATAACACAATAGAAGACTGACCAGGGTGTTCATTTCCTTGATGAATTGCGGTTGGGGGCAATCATACCTGCAATTAGGCGCGCCTGTTGTTGAAAATTGAATGAGAGCTCCCTAAGATATCAACCCGCCATCACAATCTGGACGTTTTTGACAAGATCTTTAAATTGCATACTGCGATGTGCATGGTTGGCAAAGCGAAGTGTGAATTATCTCAACTTTGGCATTTTCTGCAAAGTTTAGTTTCTGATACATTTCGTCTGTGAATGAGTTCGGTTGTTTCCGTCCTGGTGTCAAGGCAGCTATCATTCCCATTCCATGGAAAGTCCCTTTGCCATCAATAGTCAGGATGTTGATGGTCAACATTGTCATCTGCAAATAGCACTGCTCGTGTCTTCTGGATTACATCCTCACCTAACAATTTCATAGCAGCACAATCAGCGGCATTCTTCTCAAATCGATCACTTCCCCATAGGAAGAACAATCCCATCTCATAAAGAGTGTCCTACTATGAACTTGGACGCATGCCAATGATGTGTTTGCACACCGAGACCAATCTGTATGGCACAAGACAGCCCGTGGACGAACTCCCCGTGATTATTGCGTTTGACCATACTTCAACTTTCGCCGAGTAGTCGCTACCTACAAACAGAGACTCCACAATGTGGCCCCGGGTTTCAGGAATGTACTTTAGGGCATAATCAATTAAGCACTCGGTAATGGGTACTCCTCAGTTACGTATGGAATATTTCTTTTAATGTCACTTTTGATGATCTAGCGCTGTTTCCATGATTATCTTTCTTTTGTGACTCTTCATCACCCTCCTGTTTAGAGGCGCTTGAAGTAGACCGGCGCTGAGATTCTTTTCTCTCCTTGTCACAATATCTGAAGACCTTCACCTTCTGAAATATAATATCATCATCCGTATTTTTCTTCAGTTGACTTTTAAGATCTGATTGCCATACGGAACAGAACTTTTATCAGTAAGAAAGCTCTTTCATCATATTTTCTGAGATCTGAATAGTCCATCTTTCCTCATCATTGATCTCAAATAAAGCAATTTCAGAAAATGCTTCCTCTTGATCTTGATCCTTGGGCCGTCCGGATTTTTTACGCCTGCGTGTCACATCACCCGGAACGTCAGGTGAACCTTTTTTACGCTTCCGGAATTTGACAACATACTGGTGATACAAGCAGTCTGGCAGGTAGATCTCCCCCGTCTATTCGATCGACCTTTCACGGTAAAGGACCAATTGTCTGAACGATCATCACAACAAGCCAGTTGTTCTTGCGAAAGTATGATCCTTCACAAAACTGAGTCCGAAACTTTCAGGCTCGATGTATGTCCCTACAAAAAGACAGTTCTGTTTTTGCTATTAAAGTGACACTTCAGATACTCTAGCGCACTTTCTCTTTCTGACTGGAAGATTCACTTTTCTTACTCAGTATGTGTTTATGTCACGTGGTTTGATGTATGAGTTGCGACAGTTTTGTGTGCACTATTTGTGCCAGCTGTGACACAATAATCGTCACCTCTTATGACACTTGCTTGGCGTTGATTTCCAGCGGCACCCTTTTACGAACTACGACATCAGTTTTCCACGTATCTAGGTCTTCTTCACAAGTTGGACACCTGCAGATTTGATGTACTCTTGTTGGACCTGAGAACACTTAATTTACTGAATAGAAGTATTACTAGTTTTTTGCCCTAAGAACCACATAAAATCAATCAACATAAAATGAACGCAACATTCTACTGCATAGAGCATCAAAAGTCAACAAATCGATACATCAACTGCCACGTTCTTATTTAAACCTGATTACTTGATTTCTTTGACAAATTGTAAGTCAGCTTTCTTGTATTATGTTAAACCTGAAGCAAGACGAAGCCTTAGACGTGATTAGAAACAACACTGAATGATCTGTTACTGAACCATATTAATGGGTGGTTGTTATTGACCAAGTTATGCATGGTTCCTTTACCACCTCTATTGGCATTTCTTATCATTGATGAGACTCATTGAAATTTTGGATTTGAGAGCCACTGAGTGAATTAACCCTTTATAACATTGGGAAGACACACATTCCTAACCTCTACATCATGAACAGTAAACTACTTATAACCATTTTGTTGCAGACTTGGTCGGCCATTTTGGACGCCATTTTGGTTTTGATAACCTCCTATTCTTGATTATTTAATAAGAGTCTCAGTGGGTAATATTAACCCATACAATACAGGTATGATCACCAAAATCAAACTCTAAGTAATACTTCTGACTCGAATGGCCATTCTGGTGTATTGGCGGCCATTTTGGACGCCATTTTGGAATTGGAGGTAATGTGATTAATTTAGTGACACCTCTTTGGTCTGAGTGACTTCTTTGACCCATAAAACCTAGGGTTCGTCATCAACATTAGGGTTTCTAGATCAAGAATCTCGATTTTAGTAATTTTAAGATATTGGCAGCCATCTTGGAACGCCATTTTGAAAATACAACTTTCCGTCGCCGTTTTGGTAGACTTTGCTATGTTATTCCTGATTCCTTACTGCTATATCCGTGCAAAACCTTTTGCATTTTTTTTGGTCAACTGTATATTACTGACTATCGGTACCACTGAGCTTAAGTTTAGCATAAAAAGAATGAATAATTGAGCTCAATACAATTACCAGATATAATATTCTAATAGCAATTTTTTTAAAAAGTTTTTTGAAGAACTATACCATGGACCATTTAGTATTAAAGGCGTAATATCTGAAAATTAACATTGACCGTAACTGAATATGGACTGAACCAGCATTTCATTATTTTGTCCTACACGATTTTAGTAAAGGCTATAAGATTTCCTGTTACTCACTTTTAACAGCTTTGTACTTATGTAACGTCTTTGGTGTTGTCCTCAGTAGGACTCGCGAATATTCATATAAGGACTTTGAACCATTATATGTACAGCAGCTGCCCCTTTTGGATGTACTTTTTGCCGCAAAATTCAAAATCCCAAAACTCGTGCTTTGTTATCTTCACCGTTTACTTCCATCATGTGAGTTTGACAAATTTAGCTCAAATATCGAGGTTGAAGAGCAAAGGACAGGCATCAGTGATCTATCATCGCGTGACGATTACACGCAACTTGTATGCCTCATTAACGAAGTGCTTGCGATCTGCCTGTACTGCTCTATTTCCAGCAGTCCCTTTGACCATCGCCCATCCCTACCCAATTCATCCATGCCATACTGATTTCTTGGTTATCATCACACACCTCCCTGTTCATTAACTTCTATTGTACTATTTTCAACATACTCCCCAGTGCCTTTCCCCATAATATCACCTATCCCTTTCCCCCTTTGTTTTCGTTTTACCAGGTTTTGTTACTCAATCTGTATTTTGTTCTCTCTCTATGGTTTGTTTTATATGTTGTTTGTATTAGGATTGAAACATCAGGCCCACACCCCGGTGGTGTGGTATCCATAAAAGGTTGTGATAAACACCGTATAGACTAAAGCTGGAAACTGCACAAAAACACATATTACGATAGGGGAGGGTATTTACATGTCTGCCTGTTAGACACACACGAGGAATAGTTTTTCTAATGTCATTATTGCATGTCTGTGGCATTGCTCCGCATGGGGTTTCCTCGCAACAAAAACATTAATGCCCATGATATACTAAACAATCGCAAGGAGCGTAGCGTTTTTTCATGACATCTCGTTGATTGGGAAAGCGACTGCCGATATCTAATCGATAACTCGCTAGCATGCCCAAGCGACTTGACGCAAGCCAGTTGACTTCAATAGACGACTTGCACGATCCCCATAATGCATCTGGTGCCCATTTCCATCCGGCAATTTGTACCAGCCTCAAGTCAGCTAAAAACTTACGGTTAAGAGCGTAATATCAATACTAAAAAACTTATTCTATCTGTGACGTTGCACAGTTGAACTGTATCGGGAACTGTATTCGTTCGGAAGGTGACAATTAAGGCACGGTTACGATCGAAAATGCCACTTTTTGACGTTAATAGTGCCTCGCTTGTTTTTTGTTCCTATTCTTCTACATGTCTGTAAGATTAACTTCACGTGAAAGGTACTTTGTATTGTAGTTTTAGGTACTGTCCGGCGACGCGAACGAACAACAGAATTTTTTGTAAACATGAACTCTGAGACAAGTTCCCGGATGGAAATGGGCAAAATACGAGATGTATTATGGGGATCAGGCAAATCGTCTATTCAACTCAATCGCTCCGACGCTTCTAGCGATATAGACGCTGGAAGCGATTGATAAAACGCTGCGAGCGTTTTATCACCAGCGAATTTACAGTCGCACGCTGCGACGGCTTAACTGAAACGTGGAAAACGTAGACATTAGGTAACTTAAAAACTAATCAAATTGATCTAACTTAAAATAAAAAAACTAGTTAATTTTTCTAGTTCCTAACAAATCATATCCTCCTTTTTAATAGATATTTCGCATACCAAACGTACATGAATTGATCGCAAAAGATGGAATTGACTCCAGCTAACTATGGTAAGTTTGGTACAAATTATTTTAAGCAATAACAGCGCATTTTTTAAAGAGCGCCCCCAATTTTCAAAATTTGATATTTTGGCACAGTTATGTTGGTAATTGTCTAGGAAACTGCGAGTGAGAATGCTCACAAATGCGTATTTATCATAAAATAAGCGAGTTTGTAACTAGAATTGGGATCCCAGATTGTAGTTAACGGCAGAGCTGCAAATGCTAAGTTTATGTCCGTCCATGATGAAATAATGCCACCTCAAGAAAATGACCTCTTACCTGACTTGATTGAACCAATATTAAAACAACTAATGGATGAGCAGCCGTTGCATTATTATCGGAGATCTCCGATATTAATTATTACAACAACAAAACTCAACAAAGACATTTCAAGGTATAGTTTAATAGCCAGTTACCAATACAACCGTGTAAAAATCTCAAAATTTTTGGAAAATTGGGGGCGTTCTTCAAAAAAAATGTGCTATTATTGCTTTAAATACAATGCACTTCTCCTCTTCTTGTTGGTTCATGAATGGGATTTGAAGCAACGTTCATACCCCCAAATCCTATTTTCCTATAACTAAAATATTCAAATGAATCTCGATATTGGATGATTTCCAACCTCTTTTTGCGCTTGACACACTTTCCGTGACCAGCACGAACAGTCTTCTTCGTATACAATTACAAACGAAGAGCGCTGCTCATTACTCTCATTACTGAATGGTGACGTCATATTTGTGATACAGCTTGGGAAGATTTCTGAAATTCTGAAATGTGTGTTCATGACGTTCGAGAGACCTCAGGTGGTCAAAATTATATGCGCAATGATAATGGGAAAATCCGGTATGGTCTCGGCTATCGGAAGCATGAGTCAATCCCGGAAATTGAGGGTTGAAAAAGTACTCCTAAATAATCGTAGATTGTGCGCGATATAATGTGACTAGTGAGATGTACTATCTGTGTCGGTATTACTTAGGTCATTCCTGAACCCACAGTGTCATCATTGCAAGGTGACATTTAATTTTAATAAGGTGACAATGCAAATATGCATGGCTATTTTCCGGCAGTGGAACCAAGTTTGAATTGGGAAATGCAATGGGAGTATTGATTGCTGTCATAATTATATGCGCGAAACCGTGTATGTGGCGCGGTCAAGCATGGTTGCATGACACGTACAATGTACACACAGATTCGGTTGTGTGTATATTGCAACGCGGTGAATTTGAACTTAGGTCAGTCAGGAATGTACTACACATGCGCGAATTGCCGTGGGTGACTAGCGTCGGTGACTTGTCACTAAAATCTTCTATACAGGCTTCAATAGAAAGGTTTGTTTGTGACCAGTCCCGTTAATAGCAGTTGTACTTTCGACCACGGAAAGATTTATGTATTGTGCTCCCTAATGTAGAGATGCCCAACGCATGCCATTTTGTTATAGCTTTGTTCAATTTAGAAATCAATGACATGTATCATATTCATTTATTGTCAATAAAATCAATTCCATGCTAAAAGAAATTTGGCGCATCAAAGGCAAGCGAATCTCTCTATTTTATATCACTAAGAAATGCGCAGTGTTATCTCGCGTCAACCAAAATGAAACAAACTGACCCCAAAATTTAGATGACCTTTGATATCAATTTCTTGGAAGCATTATATTCCATACCTATTACGTTCATGAAAACTAAACACTGTACGAGAAGAATTTACAAATGTGGAAACAATAAATGTCGTAATTTACACTACTGATTGCGTACATTGCAATATTGCACTATTTCCCCATTACCTTTGAATATACATTTGTTAGAATAGAACTGGTACTTTCAAGATGAAACGAAGCAGCCCAGCTAATAAAAATTGGCCATGGGATCAAAGGAAATATTGTTAATTTTGGTTACATACTTCGCCGAAGTAAGCCATTTTCCCATTATAAATACTAATAAATATTATAATTACCATTTATTGGCTATGTCAATCGTAAAGGTTGCACATTTTATGAAAATAAATAAAATGCCATCACAATTTCTTTTCTGAATATCAGTGACGAAGGGACATACAGTATGGTACATTGACTCAAGCAAAAAATGGCGTTATTGATGAGTAAATCCACCCGGTATGTAGCGGACAAAGCACTTCAGATTTCTTTTTTTTTATTTGAAACTGCAGAGCCATTGTTACTGTCCATGCAGTGGAAAATATTTCAGGTGTTATCACCGCCCAGTTTAGATTGAGCTGGCCTCGTTCGCGATTAAAATAATCTTTGAGGTTCTACTGTGAGTTCAATAATTTTGACTGTATATTTTATCATTTTTTGAAAAAAGAAATGAATGTGAACAAAACTCATGGTGGATATGTTGCTTGGTATGCTGTGGACCTAACATCTTAGTGCAGAACCAAGATCCTTAACTTATTGCTGGACCTCACTTCTATTCAATTACCACCATGTTTTTAGAAGAATACACAAGAAGAGGGTCTAGCGTCCTATGCTAACAACACGGTAAATTGAATAGAAATAGGGTTACGCGGCAAGTTAGTGTACAAAGATGCTAGAGCACAGTCTGCCAAACAACTTTCACGATTTTTGGTTCATCTTTGTTTCCTTTTCGGACATAACGTTTTTGCAACCTGTGAAAGAAAACGAATTTAATTCAACGGGAAATCCCCTTTGGCCCCCCTTTCTTGGTTAATGGCATCTTCCAAATTCGGGTCACATATGGGTCAATCATGTGTACGTTTGATCCAATCGCATTGCTGCATTTGTATTTCTTTAGCCGGTCTTCCCGTTCGACCAATCAATTGTCTGCATTTGCCATGCTTGGTCATTTATTGTTTCAAGATTCGCGCGGTTTTGCTGTCACTTCGCTGCTTGTTTGCTTTGTGGAAAGACATCAACATCTTCCCCATTTGTTGTTGGCCTTGCAGAAAATTCACTGGGTTC
>JAMKCH010007406.1:0-30333 GCA_023653785.1 Ophioderma brevispina | reverse complement strand
AATGCCGACGCCAGTGTGTTTTCATCCAACTGTGATGCTATTATTAACAGACACAAGACAGTAGAAGGCAACTTATTGTAAGTAAAGAGTTGTTTTTAATGTGCTTTACAACTTCAGACCATTAGGTGAAAATGATTGCAGTCTTTGAGTGACTCCTAGTCCTCGTGCAGGTGAAGAACATTTTCTTTATTTTTAGGCAATCGTGAACTTGATTACTTTGGAAACAGGTTTTATATTTAGGGAAGCAGTATACCTATGCTTATGTGATATTAATATAAATGTCAATGGTTGTTTGTGTCAGATTTGGCAATGAATCATTTAAAACCACCAAATCCCATTGCTTCATGTACAAAACTTAAAGTCTGACTCAGAGATTTCGAAATGTTATTTTTTTTGTGTAATAATGAAAAATATTCCACTGACTAAAGATATAAACCTAAAATGCACAATTCCTCCGAACTTTTTAGATGAATCGGACTTTTCGTTTTGATGCTGTAAACTTTATGTGTCGTATTACGTCCCCATAGTATACTGTGTATAACAAAAAATTCCGGAATTCCGGATCCGAATTTATAACAAAGTTGTGATTTTCTATATGAAGGAATTCGATTTAAGCTTAGCAAGTTATCAGCACAGTGATTAGTATATGGACAAGCATTATGTACATGCAAAAAACACATTTTTTTGGAAATTGAGGGCGTGCCCTCCTCAGGAAATCTCTGAGTCGGGGCCTTTAAACAGTCATTTTAAAAAACCAGCCTAAAAAAATCATCTTATAGAGGCGAAAAAAGCTTCCCGGATTTGTTTTTCAGCACCCAACATGGCCTAAGAATCCACCTCGTTTTTGAAAAAAGATCGTCACTTACTTGCCCACCCCTACACTATTAAGAACGTGGTTGATATCCATTTAAGTCATGTCTGTGATTTGGTGTCCCTTTCAATATTATTCCATCTAAATCAGATGATTGGCTACATAAAAGCGTTATTCCAAAGGTTATTCTGAAGATTCATTAATCCAAAGGTCTTATTTTCGAAACAACGTTTGATTTTCTGTATATATATTGGCGTTATTCTGAAAGATCGTTAAACCGGATCTTTTATTTCTTTATTCAAGTTTTCTCCGAATGTTTATTTATCCGGAAATAAATTGAATTAGGTTAATCCGAAAATAAATAGAAGTTGCGGTTCAATTAATCGTAACCTAATCTTAATTCTAGCCTTACTAAATACCGTAATCCCCAACCCTAACCATTAAGGCCTGACCCTAAACCTAATCGCAAAATCCTAAACCCTACTTTATATACCCACAAACCTTAACCCTATCCTAACACCTTTTTTAATTGGATTGTTTAACTGTAGTGTACAATAATATCACCATTTATTTCGAATTAACGGAAGTTATTTGATTTCGGATGAAACATCCCAGATTAACGCACACTTCGGATAACGCAAACGCACCCTCGGATTAAGAATATTCGGAACACGAAACCTTTTTCTTATAATTTGGAAAGACGTCACATCTTAGATATGTTGTTTAGGGTCTAATGGCATTATTTGAAGGATGGCTATGTTGCGGAGTTGTTATTTCAGAAAATCTCCTCAATTGCTGCACAACTCCGTGGTGTCATAAGGAACACGTTTTAATTTACGTCAGCTATAACGTAATAAATAAGAATCGTCTGACTGGTAATGCTTGATAATCATCCAAAACACAGGGTTATATGGCACAAGTTCATTGCATGCCTGTGGATTTTTTTATACTATTTCTACTCTTTGGAGAATCTTTAAACACACCTGGATCGTAGGAATCCGTGCCCTAGGATGATTACTTATCACTATGATTGGTTTATATTAACAGCTTTCGTGCCGTATCAATCCGTTCAGTAAAATTTACCTGTCATGTAATCGTAGATTTACGCAAATTTTGCGGCGGCCAATTCCTTCAAAATGTAATACCATGGACGTATTATGATGGCTTTCATGAAAAATGGTTGATTTCATTTGCAACCATTAATGTCCAAGTCGTTATTTTGCGCCTTTTTTTCGGTAAGATCACTTCTACGTGTGACGTGGGTCACACCACTCACCAGGGCTGCTTTTTCTCTATCACTTAATTTCTAGACTACTATATCAATATTTAAAACTTCATGAAACGACATTCGCACGCCTCTGGTACTTCACATTGTACACATGTTCAACACAAGCATTGCTAATGCTGCTAAACGTGTATGGCAAGCCAATAAAGGCCCATAACGATTGCCACAACGAGTTGCGACATGTCGGACAACGCGTTGCAGAAAGTAGCGAACGCCGTTGCGGCGTCGGCCATTAGAATGACGAATTTCTGTGACGTATTTCAAAAATTAGACCCACAAAGAGTTGCAAAGTATCTAGCAACGCGTTGTGGAAACTTCCCAACGCGTTGCAAGCATTCACAAGCGTTGCGACCTTCACCGCGTGGCGAACTTCACAAAGCGTTGCGAAGGTTCACAAGTCATAAGGGTCTAAGTATTGCCGCAACGCGTTCTGAGAATAGCAAGGTTGCGACATTTGGCAACGCGTTGCGAGCGGCCAATCAAATCATGCAATTCTGTGACGTATTTAAAACAATAGATCCACAACGCGTTTTGCGGCAGTACGTTATGACCTTATGGCATCATCAAACGCGTTGCAAGCATTCACACGCGTTGCGAGCTTCACAACCCGTTGGAAGGCAATAAGGGTCATACGTATTGCCGCCACGCGTTGACAAAGGTTTGCAACGCGTGTGAAGGTCGCAACGGCGTTGTGAGATTTATATTTTTGAAATACGTACGAAATTCATGATTTTGATTGGCCGACACACTGCAACGCGTGCCGAAATGTCGCAACGCGTTGTCGAAATGTCGCCACGCGTTGCCCGAATGTCGCAACGCGTTGCGAAATGACTTTCTCACGACGCGTTGCGGCCATACGTTAGGACCCTTAGGCTTGTGGCCTTAGCAACGCGTGCAGCTTACACGCGTTGTGAAGTTCGCAACGCGTCGTGAAGGTTTGCAACGCGTCGTGAAAGTATCTGCAACGCGTTGTGGTCTATTTTTTGAAATACAGTTCACCGAAAATCATGATTTTGATTGGCCCGAACGTCGCACGCGTTGCCGAAATGTCACCAACCGCGTTGCTACTTTCTCGCAACGCGTTTGCAGCAAACGTTATGCGCCCTTATGGCTTGCCAATAAACGTGACAATTTAACACGACACAAATAATCCCCCCCCCCCAAAACACAACACCCATCCTACTTTCTTATGTCTGTGTTGTGACGAAAACGTTGGCGAAAATTAGAGGGATCCCCTCACTTTTCGGCTTCCTGAGAGCGATTAAAGACAAAAGGAGGCATTTTCAAAATTAAACAAAAGCGATATCATTATTCGTTGATTGAAAAACGAATAACTTAAAAGTTGAGGCATTCAATAATTATGTGTATCCAACACAATTTTAGATAACTCTTGACAGTACCTTTTAATGGCACTGATTAGATCGACGGTAATATGAATGCTGACCCGTATTATATCGTGGAATGGAAATCTTGGTCCACATGTCCCAATATGTGCTGCCCTTGTTCATGGACGACAATGCCCGTTCCCACAGAGGAAGGGAGTCGACGCATTCCTGACTCGTGAGAGCATATAAGAATGGTTTATGCTCTGTCAAGACCATGGGCCGGAAGTCGCCAGACCTCGGTTAATGATATCATTTTTTTTTGTGAATTTTGAAAAGCCTCTTTTTGTCTTAATAGTGCCAGTCAGCCGTTGAAGTAAGGGGATTATTCTAATTTTCACTCAAGGTACTAACATCCATTGAAAATTTTTTTTAAATATATAGATTTTAATTGGGAGACTTCTGCATATTTCCCATTGGGGGTGGGTTCAACCTTTGGCATGGGGCTTTGGTGCCATTACAAAACCATATTGTGGCCTGGTACACAATTATGCACAGAATCGGCTTACTGGAAATGTATGAAATTCGATTCTTACAAAATTGTTTGTTAAATGATAAAAAGGACATAATGTCATGGTTGGCCGAGATGCCAGAACTCATAATCCGCTTTGAGTAGACCTCTCACTGTGAATTAGGACAGAAGTAAACTTCTAATGAAGTTCAGGACACTTATTTTGAAATCTACGTTGGTCACGATCTTTGCAAAGTTCCAAACTTAAGAAATTAGGAGCGGTGGTTAAGGGGGGACCTTTTGTGGTATGTTGCGCTATTGAAATTTGTTCTATAGGGTCCTTTCACAGACCCTGGTTCACGGAGGGTATGTTGAAAGGACTAAGCATGCGAAGAATAAAATACATGCACCTGGTTCACCTGAACATTTCAGATATTTCTGCCGGTGATTCTTTTGTATTCTCTGCAAGCTTGGGTTGTTCTGACATATCTGGCCATGTTAATCTATCGGTAAGATTTGCTTACTGTATTTCGAGCAACGAAGCGAAACGAAACAGGAAGTAATCCAATGACTGCACTGAACCTCTTTCGTTTCGTTTCATTGCACTGTTTATTTTGAAAAAAAAAAGCTCTTAGCGACCATAGACTTGCTTGCGGAATGTCACTCCGATGAAACGATATTTTTCGTAATCAAATGTGATTTTAATGGCAACATAATCTTATGTCCTGAAGACGCAAATAGTCTGTCTAATTGCAGCGCTCTGTCTTCCATTTTATTAATGACTAAACGAATCATGTTTTCCATTTGCCGATAATAGAGTGTTATAGCATGTATGTTATTTCTTATGACATTGGATTTATTTTTACAGGAAATGACGAGTTTCTACAAGGAGTTATGACCCAGGTAGCGGAACAATTCAACAAGTAAGTAGTTTCCTCTTCTACCACTTCTCGTCTTCATGTATTTAATAGGGCCCTTTCACGGAAGGTAAATTATATTGAATGGACTTTCGTTTGCCCTCCCGATCATCCAAGCATGCGAAGAATACAATACATGCACCTGCTTCACCTGAGCGTTTCAACTACTTCTGTATGTGACTCTTTTGTATTCTCTGCATGCTGGGGTTGTCCTGGAGGCAGGTCTGGTCAAGTTAACCTTTTGAAAGCGCCCCATAAGTGCCCTTTTAAATACACAATCGGGACTCGCACGTTATGTGCGTATGGGGTATGATTTATGTATGTATATGTTAAGATTGATTATCATCAATTTTACCAAATCCATTGATGACGTCATTGAAGAAATATGAAAATATTACCGTCCTTTTGTTATTGAGACTGTAAGTGATGTTAAAGATAAATAATGAACTATAACTATATGCCGTTCTTGAGCTTGAGCTTGACTTCAAATTTAGATTCAAATCAGTCCCTACTCTTTTGCGTAAAGTCTTCCAAGCTTCAGAAGCTCCTCATCCAACGCCGTCATTTCCATTTGTAAATTGAATTTTGGTTCCACAATTCCGACATGCTCAAACGCACATTAAAAGCAACGTTTACGTATACTACATGTATGAGTATAACATGTATAACATGACTGTTGTCACTTGTTGATTTTTCACATTTTCAACACATTTCAATACGTGGATCCTGGGTTTCCTACCGGAAATTATTTTTTTACCGAAATTCCTATCCCACAATGCACCAACGATGTACGAGTATATGTGCATCACTCCATGCACGCTCGCGGTTTAGTGCGCCTCCTTTAAACTACGCGCACATTTTGTGGCGCAAAAATTACAAGGCAATCAAAGAGTGCTCGTTACTGGTAAAATTTATGTACAGCAAACGGTTTTCGCACAGTTATGACAGAAAAATGACCGTATGACACAAAACACCATAGAATATATATGCGCTATTTATTTTATCTACTCGTACATCGTTGGCGCATTGTGGGGTCTGGTAAGGTCCGAACGTGCCGGTATAGTGAGTGTACGCGGGCAGCCCAACCCCACCTCTTCGTGGTACCAGACGGATAGCGCAGGCTTACTGGTGTTGTTCCAGCCCGGTTTAATGCTTTGAATTTTGCTTATCCCTACTGAGCAGTTCCTAGCGACTCGAGCTTTGGATATGGCCGGAGATAGCCTGCGTGAGCTAACGGGGGAAGATGGGTAACAGGCTGGATACGGCTGTGTTCAGCATAGACGTAGTACCGGTATAGTGTGGTGCGCGGCCTATCTACCACAGCCGGTTGACTCAGCCAGGTGTGGCTCCGAAATACGATACCGTTTTTGTATTTGAGATGCAAGTACAACGTAACACCTGTCTACCATTGCCTACGGATGTGAATTGAATTACGTTACTGTATTGTAGTCTACATAGTAATTGGCGCATATAGCCATTGTTGCTGAAAGCGCCATTCAATCTAATCAACCAACCAACCAACCGGTGCATTGTGGGATAGGAGTTTCCGTAAAAAATGATTTCCGGTAGGAAACCCAGGATCCACTTATTGAAATGTGTTGAAAATGTGAAGAGAGAGAGAGAGAGATTCAAAATCCAACCCCTTGAAACACTCTCTTAGGAATTAAGAGAGTCACCTTGTGGAAAGAAAGACTTGCTATCAACCAAGTAACATCTATTGGTATTGAACCCGGTGAACATCTTTTACCTGGAGCTGACTCTTTATGGGCTAATTGACGATGTCTCAACAGATTGAGAACCAGAATCGGCCGATCTAAGGTTTCCTTGCAGAAGTGGGACTACCTGAAAGCAGATCAGGACACTACCTGTGGTTGTGGAACAGCTCCACATACAATGGAACATCTCTTGGTCTGCCTACTGCTGTCCACAGACAAGGGCATTGCAGAATTCAGTGAAGTAGCCAGACATTATACCCATCTCTGGCTGGATCATATTTGAGAAGCACTGTGTTTGGACATGATAAGAAAAAGAATACAACCCATTATCAGTTAGGACAAATTAGTGTTTTTAAACATGATAAATTTAAATTGCAACAAATTATTTCGCTAACATTGCTTAGCACTCGCGGCCTGAGGCCGCTCAAGCTACGTTAACTAAGTCAGGGACGAAAACATATTATTTTTAATGCATGGGTAGGTATCAGTTACACTTCTATGCTAAAATACCTTGTTTTTGATGAATTGGTATATAATAAATGTAAATTTTAGATTATTGAACGTCTGGAAAAAAGGCTAACGTCTTTAGCTAGAAGTTTGTTATTGCCAACGTCTTCAAGCATGTCTTGAGGAAATTACTGTGTAGATCAGGAGTTCAGCCATACAATTAATTGCGCAACGAAATTCAATGGGCTTTTTAATTATTGGAAAGAGTTCATATGTACCCCTTTAAAATTTACAGGAGACAATATTTTTATATTTATGGCCTTACATTAACAGATACCCTAACCATAAGGCCAAAAAAAAAAAAAAAAAAGAATTAGAACTTCAGAGAGGGTACTCTTGCCTAATTATTTGCTACCATAGATACGTAGTGATAGGATGGTGACTGCAGGGATTCCTATACTTATTGTCAGAAGAGTTAATATAAATAAATTACTTCTCGTGAGAAAACCTGGTTAAAATTCATTCTTTTATAGCTTAGCGATGGTTTTGTTGTTAATATATCAATTACCGAAGAAGCTTTAGAGGTAGCAGAACTAAAATGTACAAAAAATACTCATAAAATTAAAACAGAGTGTCAAAATAAACCTAAATATTCAGCATAATATGTTTGTTTTATGTTCGTCTGTGGAACAAGGGCCAAAACGGAGGCGGTTTTGATCATCCCAAAATCTCTGAATATCACTTCTTTTGTACATGATTAAAGTGAATTTTTGTTCAGTTAACAGTCGCTTTCAAATTAACTGAAAGCTAGCTACATCTTTAGCTCTGTATTTTCCAACAGCTTGCTACCTGTATGTTTCCCCAGTATCACTTATTTCAAAGTTTGCCCTTGACCTCAATACATTCGACTATCGGAATGTGATTTCAGCTTATCATTATGTCCCCTTGTAGAATGCAAATTAGAATAGCCGCTGATTTTAACACGATACAGACAAGTACACGCTTGTTGGCAATGTCCGGTCTTTTCGTATTAGCAGTTGGGTCTTTGAAAATGCTCCATTTGGTTTTAATGTTATTTAAATGGACCCACATGGTTGCCCATCAGTTAGGAATAACTTTGTAAATTGTTGGACATTATTGTTAATGACATTATGGGTAATTTTACTCTACTTCATCTATCATATTATTCCAAGTCCTTATCCTTAATGCTTACGTACATTCAGTATTTAACGTAGTCATGCGTTATAAAGATGTAAATGGATACAATTGTCACAATATACACAAAAATATAAAAAGATCGGCCAAAAAGTGGGACATTTGATCTCCGCCGAGGTTGTTTATGCTCCATAAGATTTAAGACATCTTAAAGCTTCTACTGTTGGTCATACTTTTGCCTTGAAGAAACGCTATTGCTAGAAATCTGCGTAATTGATAGAAGTATCTCAGGAGAGTTAAAAGAAAGGAATAAGTGATTTTAAAACAACCAGTCAATAGAAAAAACACGACATTAGAATATCTTCGCGATGCAACATTCTATTGACGTCTTTAACATTTGCCAATTGTTTTTTATATTTTAAATGCTAAATTATGTGTACTTCTCAATGTTGAGTCGGGTAGTTTTCCTTTCTTCTTTTGTTTTGCCTGCCTCAATCAAGACTAGACTCTAGACTCAACCAGTCAAGCCAAAAAAAAAATGTTAGGAAAGAAAACAAGAACAATACGAAAGTACACAACACAGACACAGAATAGCAAGGAAATGACAATTATAAAACAAACACACACACATCACTATATTTACACACATACACACACACACACACACAACATCAACGATATTTGATACTACGATACCAACTAGTAGGGTTTTAAACCAGAACGGCGCGAATTCGTTGCAGTAATCTATAAGCTCTGACGCATCAACAGAGGAAGGGGACGGAACTCTTCGAAATTTTAATGTGATATTAAACCTCAGAATACCGAGGATATGCTTAGATTTTTTTGTAAAATCGATACTTTAAATTGTTGTTTGACCAATATTATATCAATGACCACAAAACATTTCATGATCATGATAAAAAAAACATTCTTGAATCTAACGATTTGTGGGTACAATGAGTGTAAATGTCAGAGTTTTATGTGTTAAGAATAATGATTTTTCGGTGCTTGTGGGATGGGCCGCGAGGCATCCTCTGGTTCCCCATTACGGCAGTCCGGAAAGTGTGTAGTCTGTGTCACAGACTGCGAAAGATATTATCTAAAATGGTACTGCGCGAGAGATAACGTTATCAGTCGTAATAAGAATGCGTGCAAATGAAAATAAATCTCAAATATATCCGGAAAACGAGGGGTTATATGGAAGTTTTGGCATCAGAGGGTCCGTACTAGTTTTGTGTTTTTAAAATGTATCGTAATTGGGTCTGAAACCTATAGAACCTAGCTAGCGAGACAATTGAACAGTTTGTCGGGTACTTCGGTACTCGCAGACACGGAAAAGTTAACACGCAATCTCTACGGGCAAATCTATTTTTCCCACAATGCCTTTCGGTATTATTCAGTCTTGAGAATTTTCAAACCTACGCCAACTTTTTTTTCAATTTAGAAAACAAGAAATTGACGTATTACCGGACCGCCGCGAGTTCCCCATGCCTGGGAAACGAAATGTCACAATTTTCTGTAATGCTATTTTTGAGAGAAAACAATCTTCCTCTTATATGTGTATGTAATAGGTCTTCTAATTTGACCCAGTCTACAAGCAAATTCAAAACACCAAAAAGATAGTAGATATCATATTTAGATTTCAATGAATGACAATTAATATTGGAATGAGCCACGGGTAGTTGGATATTTATTCCAAAGTGTACAGATGGTTGCATGTGAATTGCCATAATACACCAGACAACGAAAAAATTATTCTGTATTGCAGATGAAACATTGGGTTCTTTTGTATCGTGTCCAAACACAGGGCGTTCCTCAAATATGATCCAGCCAGAGATGGGTACAGAGATGGGGGCTGCATCACTGAATTCTGCAAGGTCTTGTCTGTGTCTTGGTTGATCCGGCAGTGGCAGACCAAGAGACGTTCCCTTGTATGCGGTGCTGTTCCACAACAAGTGTCTGAATACGTTCCAGGTAGCCCACTTCTGCAAGGAAACCTTAGATCGGCCAATTCTGGTATGATCTGTTGAGGCATGGCCATTCAGCCCATGAGGAGTCCAGCTACCGTGGGAGATGCTAACCATGTTCAATACCAATAGAAGTTACTTGGTTGGACAAGTCTTCTTTCCACAAGGCGACTCTCTTAAGCTATTAGAGACTGTTTCAAGAGGTTGGGAACTTGGCTTAAGAAAAACTCTCTCTGGGATTAGACGGTTGGCAGGCAGGTATCTGTCCAGACATAGGGTGCTCTATTAGAACTCTGGCAGCTACGCCTCTTGATGTTCGCACGCACGACGGATATGTCTGGTGGAGCAATTCCTGCTAGGATGTATAAGTTTTCCGTTGATGTTGGACGGAGGCATCCTGTCATAAGCTGGCAGGAGGCATTTAACGTTGAATCAAGCTTCTTAGAATGGGTTGATCTTTCCCATACAGGGCAAGCATACTCTGCACATGAGTAGCACAGGGCAAGTGCCGCCGACCTTAGGGTATGTGGGCGAGCACCCCATCTTGTGCCAGTGAGTTTGTTCAAGATGTCATTTCTTTATCTTCTCGATGTGGGTCTTATAAGAGAGAGTGCGGTCCAAGTTAACAGGGTTATCACAGTGCTCCAGGGGGTTTCCAGACCAGGTAACTTTAAACTGTCGTTTTATTTATGCGGACGATCTTGGAATTAGTGCACAAGATGCAGACTTCACGGTTGTTGAAGAGAGACTCTCCAAAGCTTTGGATGAACTCACTCCTTATTATGAGGAAAATCACGTGCAAATCCATCCAAGACATAGGCATGTGCTTTCCATCTACGCAACCGTGAAGCCAAACGTCAGCTTAAAAAGCTTTGGTTATTTGGTATAAATAATTTGAAGTTAATTTCATGATCCTCTTTGAATTCAGTAATGTAGTGATTGATGAGCATCATGGTTGCCCTGGCTACGTACAGAAGGTGCAAGAATTTGCAATATTAAATGGATATCATGCCTTTCTTTGCCTGTATGGTCTATTATTGGTGCTTTTATTACTACATCTATCTAACCGACACCACTCTCGCTTCAACAGGCTGCGGCGATTAAGAAGTCAAGAAGTCACGCATTATTATATGCATACGTGCCATACAACACGTTTTTTAAATGTATATAGAGCTATTTTCACTCCAAAAATTAAACTTAGGGAGGGGTCATTATTTACGCCAGGGGGATGGATGAGTTGAGGGGAAATACGAAAAAAATCTAAGCAAGAGGGGGAAATATGAAAGTTTTCAACAAAGAAAGAAAGGGGAACGTGAACTTTTGATCGTTCACATCAAAGAACGGATTAAATCGTATGAATGAGAATAATGATCTTGCCATAAAAAATGTTGACCTGACGTGACATGATTAAAAAGACGAGTCCTTAAAAAAGGACAATCTTCTGCATTTGAAGTGCACAAATTTTGTGAAATGAAACAACACATTGGGGTTTGTAACACGAATTTAGTTGGAATTGTGTGAAATAATTACGTAGCAACAGCTTCATTTATAAAGTTAGTTAAATAAAAGCAGGAATGAGCTTGTTTGCCTATAAATTATAAGTCAGGTATCAAGTATATTCCTATCTATCTATCTAGCTCACCATGTAGCGCCAAATGTCCCTGTCCGTCATTAAGTTGGGAATGTCAGATGGATCCTGCTGGATGTCTCTAGCAATCACATCAATATAGTTAAAGGGGCGACGCGACGACCCCACGGCAACCTCCACATGTGACGTCTGGGACTACTTGATCGATCGCACAATGACAGTGACCGGCAAATCGTACGTGCCCGGCGTTGGGCAACAGGAGATGAAATTGGAGGGATATCTCCATATATCTGTGCTTTGGTCATGTGCTCACGCCAGAATATGTTTTGTACTCGCATAAGAAGCCTATCAAGCCTGGTGTAGGTGCCATCAAGTCTATCCTGTAGCTATTTCTTCATGGATCAGGTGTCAGATCCATGTAGCAAGATACTCTCTACACAGGCTCTAAAAGAACGTCAGTTTGGTTGAATTGGAGACACCAGATTGCCATAAGTGATGTAGTTTATTCAGGCCCGTAGCCAGGATTTTTTCTGGGTGGGCGGGGGGATGTGCGGATTTTTCCAAAAGTGGACCTTTTTCCCAAAATGTGGACTTTTTCACAATAGAGGGGTGCAAATTTAGCAAAAGTGGACGCTTTTTGCCCAAATTTTGCCCTTTTTTTACCAAAAAAGCCTAAAACCCCTATTTTTTTAGCTCGCTTCGTTCGCACACATCATTTTGGGGACCTTTTTGGAATTTTGGAGATTTGGGTGGGTACATCGCACCCCTGCACCCCCCGGCTACGGCCCTGAGTTTATTGCAGGCATTCAAAGCTTGGCCTTTGCGTGACAGGAAGTTCCTGACCTCTTTGAGTTGGGTACCATCTGTAGTGCAGATAGGTTGATGATTATTTTCCTCAGTGACTTTTTGTTTTACATTTTAAGTACATGTAAAAATCATACTGCATTGAACACCAATTAAGCTAGAGTGTATCATGATTGCTCTTTTAAATGAAACTTCCTGTCCAATCCAAAGACCAAATCACTATTGCGTAGTAATATCTGTCATACATTACTAGGTACAAAAGTGGTGCCTGTTTACTACAAATGAAAAATTAGTCTAATTAGCACTATGAAATCATTGTTAAAATGTTATTGTGTAGTTGTAATAAGCAGAAGTGTGTATGAGCTGTATTATGTAAAACTGTTGACTCCAGTATTACAAAACAACACCTTTCTGCCGGATCGGTTTGCATAGCTTTGGGTATTAGATTGAGACCCCAGAAACAATGGTTACTAGTAGAATCCCCGTGAAACCCACCTTTTATTTAATCATTCTTATTCAGTGGGCGGGGTTTAGTAAGCAAACACGCAATATCATTGGTTGTTGCCGATCTTATATGAGACGATATTAGATAGTGCGTCGCCGCGCAAATGTTTACGCGCGCGTGTATAAGGTTACGCAGTGCAGATAGTACGGGTTGGTTCATTTTTTACAGCGGGGGAATATTTTTGTTTTTTAAACTAATATTATTGAAATAAAACTATTTTCGGTGATTAAAACAACCAAAACTAAATAAGAATGAGAATAAAAGATAGGATTTGTTGTTTTGCCTATCTAATATCGTGTCATATTGGATGGGCAGTCCAATATTTTTATATATGCTGCGCCGGCATCCACTACTCAAAATATTGGACCGCCCATCCAATATGACACGATATTAGATAGGCAAAACAACAAATCCTATCTTTTATTCTCTGAGTCCTGATATTGTCATAGTAAAGTCGGCGTAATAAAACACATCATTTTATGGAGTATACACGGGTTGGGTATGCTAAAAAATACCGCTCGAGGGTGCATATCTGGCGTTCAAACTGCGTGTCAAGTGTGGATAGCAAATCGTTTATTTACAACTAAACTGAAAGCAACAATTGTCAATACTGACAATATAAGACAAGTCATTGGACTTTTATTAAACTATGATCAATGTTTGCATATTTACCTTGGTAATTGGCCAGTATTCTGTGAATTGTAAAACTTTTCGTAAAGAAGGAATTCTGTAATTAGAATTGGAATCGGGGATACGGGTTCTAAGTCAAAAATGACTAAAAACAATCTAAAATATATTGAATATCTTTTGAGGATAATTGCAATACAATAATAAATCTCATAGTTTTCACGAGGAAATCAGCAAGTGAGCAAAATTTAAAACGCAGTTACTAGTGATTTTTGATTACTAGATTTGTTAAATGTTTGAACTTGAACAGCAAAAGTTCTGCCTAGCAACCGAACCACTCGATTAATTTTATTGAGGGATTTGTATTGCGGGAGATAATTAAATAAGGTCGATCCTCATAGACGTTAAGTTTTGTTATAAGAATTACAAGAATGAAGTCTGGGATTAGTATGGGATGTGCGGTCAAGGACCCACTGCAAATCATCCATGGAAGTTAATTGCATGATAAGGAAGCCTTTTGTAACTATTCTTACTTTTTATCCAGGGATTAGCTCAGTGTAGTTCTCTCCTTGGTCAATAAATGATGTCTAAATTATTTCAATAGCAAATGGGAAACGATTGAAATCATAGGTAGCTAAGGGGTTCCTAAAATTCTAAGTCCCTCCCCTAAAATTCGGTTCATCCTTCATGTAAGACTGCATGGAATTAGCCTAGCATGAAATCATCTATAAGAGGATCAAAGAATTACAAGGATTGTACAGCTTTATTCCGTAAAAGAGCCTTTACTCTAGTCTAACTCATAAATATCTTACACCAAGAACACACCTAAAATTCAGGGACATTTTGTTGCATAACTTCACTTAGAACTGGATATTTAGAAAATTTAAAAAAAATTTTGAAGGGAGGAAACGTGTTTCTATCACACAAGTTGTTGCTGTTGAAACACACCTTTGGCATCAACACACACTCCCTTTAAAAAAAAACCCGGCGTTTTCAGAAAAAGTGGCACCATGCAGTATTCAAGTCTAAAATCAAGTATTCATGTCTAAAGTTAGTCTTGTTCAAGACGTTCGGCTATGTCCCCTTTCCGAGGTACATCCCCGTATATAATCATTGGTCTTGCCCCCCCGGCCTTAGCTTAGCCCATGCAAACTCTTACACATGGGATATTAAAAAAAATTGCCTTAGGCCGACGCAAATGCAAAACCGTAAATGGTCTCAGAAATCTATTTCATACCTTCCATGTGTACGAATCACTCCCGCTTACGAATTACTACCGTTCACAATCACAAATCAACATCACACGAAAATCTCCTCCCATAATGGAAATTGCTAACTACTACGAACCGCTCACAGCTACGCGGAGCCTCGCGTCTTGTTCGTTCTGCATTTTCAGCGTTTTTCGTCTGCATGTGCAGCGTCACTCGTCTTGTCAATTTCGTTACCGACTAACAATGAAGACCATAGCAGCTGCAGCACTGCACTGGCATCTGTGGGATTTTCAGCCGAGTTTGGATTATGATACTTAGTAGTCATGGTTATATACTATAAAGATCGAACTTCGCCATGTTGTTTCCCCCTGGAGGCTGCCATTGAGGGTACACACCACTAATTACCCTTTTGGCGGTCACTTCCGGCAAAATTTATCACAGCAATAGTCTGTACTTCACGAGAAAAATTCTGAGTTATTGATACTATTTGAGCACATTTTTGCATAAATTTGGTCTCTACTAATTTTTTGGAAAGTGTGCATGATATTCCTGAAAGAAAATGTGTTGATTTAAGCTTATTTTGCTTTTTACTGGTAGATTAACACACACGTGCATTTCCCGGTTTCAGGGCGAAAATTTGAGTAGCGAAATTACTACCCTCCAAGAAATCGCTAAATATTTCAAAATTTATACGGAAAAGTTGTGATCAATTTTGGATATGTTATAAAAGAAAGTCTTGCGAACAAACTGTGCAACTCTCATTTTCTGAAATGCAAGGTAACTCGAGATACAGCTCAAGATAGAACATGAATTTTCTATACAAAGTCTATGGGAGGCGTAACAGTGGTGTGCACCCTTTAAGCGCGCAAGCATGGGGCTAGTCTCGTTATACAGCCGTTTTGGGTTGGTACAGCAATATCAACAGCTTTATTGTATTTTTATCTATTTTTCTATTTTCTAAAACACTCTAATGTTTAATCAGAACCAAAATTATTAGGGTTTCTCTTCGTATTTGCTCTTTATGGGCAAACAAAATCAACTATTTAACTCAAAATACGGGCTAAAACACGCCGCAACATACTGGTTGTCAAGGTAGCAACGGATATTCTCCCAAAATCGCTAGTAGGCCTACAGTACATAACTTTTTAAATCGATTTTTATTCTCTATTTTAACATCGCAATCGTTGTAATTAATATATAGGCATGTCCTACGATCTTTCAAGAACTATATTATAATAACACTTTTTCATTTTCCTTTAAAATCCCCGATTTTACTACACTTTAAGTGAGTCGGGGGGGAGGGTGGTTTCAGTGTGTTAACGCGCTCAAGTTTCTAAATGCAGATACATGCAGTCGGAAAACGCCCGACTTTTTGTTGAAAGGCAAATCTCAACAATGGGATGTACTAGATGAATCATATTTGGCCACGTTTATATAATTGTTTTATAGTTTTTAATTGTTATGTTGATTTTGTCATTCTGAGCAGATTTTTAGAGAATTTTTAGCACGTAAAAGGGTCGCATGCACCTGAAAAGTGGCTAAAATCGAGTAAAAATTTAAAACGGTCTTTTAGTATGTTGTTTTTGCTGCATCTTGCATCACATGGCGAAAATCACATTTTCATTAATCTGTTAACCTATTAAAATATCATACGGTTTTTAAATTCAAATTAAAATGTTTTTACACACCATCGCAAAGGTAAATTACAAAATATGATTCTATAAAGTCACTTTAAGGTGTCGTCGGAACTTTGATAGGCTTTCAGTCGGGTCAAAAGTATAGGAAAACCACGCGCTAAACTCAAAAAATCGGTCAAAAGTGAGTGGTTTGCGTATTGGTCGGCAATCTTTGAGAAGCCATATCTCGAAAACTAAAAATGCTAATCAATGAAAAAGGGACTGTTTGTAGGGTGTAGATCAATACCACGGTGGACGTGTGATGACATGGGCAGAGATTTGCACTGGTGGCGGAATCTTACAAGGACGACTGACTGCTCAGCGATATGTTGGAGAAGTTCTTCACCCACACGTCATTCGAATGGAAGGAGCAATTGATGACTTTCTCTTTACGCAGGACAATGCAACTCCGCATACTGCCAATGTCACAACCAGATTCCTCGAAGAGCTGGGTATTAATTAACACCATTGATTGGCCAGCCAAATCACCTGATCTCAACCCGATAGAGAACCTGTGGGAATGGGGGAAAATGTGAAGTAGGTCGACACATAAAGCAGCACACTACGTTGGCTCAACATGTTCAACTTGGTGCTCTCGTCCACCAAGCATGGAACTACGTTCCTCAACAGAACATCATCAAGCAGTATGGTTAAACGCTGCAATGGTTTCACCAGTACAGATGGAGGCCGCATTGGTGAAAGGCGAGTGGGGACAAGTGCAAGATGCAAGGAACCGTCATTGAATTTTCTCGTATCGAACACCACCAGACTTGTTGGGTGAGTATTCGCAGTATTCATGCCCATTGTGACACCCACCAAGTACTGGGAACGATACTACAATTCAGGCTGTAGGATGGATCACAGAGTTAGAGTTATAAAAGGCTAGAGGTCGGACGTCCATCTTGAATCAACGAGCTCACTGGTGGACGCTTAGTGAGGTATTGTGACGCATTTAACACAGTAGTCGTGCACAGTTGTAATATTGTAATAAGTATGGAACTTTTACCTCGGTGAGTGCGAAAACAGCGTCCGCCAGCTCGTTTATTTTTGTATTTAAATATTGGTAATCAGCGAAAATAAGCATGTTCGTGCCCATTCTAAAGAAATTACGGGGAACGGTCCAGAGGTCTGGGATAGATACGTTATTGCGATGTGTTTGAAAGACACAACTGAAGCAAGGACACCTTCATGACAGGGCAAATCAAGAAAGAACAACCCGTTATCTGTTTCCAGTAGAACACACCATGTAAAGTGCTTACTTATCCCGCTCGGCGCGTATTAGTGAATCACTTCTGAGAAGAAGAATCGACAGGAAATCCCAACTCTCTCGAGTACCTTGACCGCAAGTTGTAAGGAATAGAGATACCTGTCTAAGGATAATTGCCTTTCTTCTTGAGTGGATTAATATAATAACGTATTGGACTTAGAGTTAGTAAAATTTTCAATAGTAAAGTACCAAGTTATTTGATAAGGAAAGTTTATACTTCGGTATGTAAAATTAGTGGATATTTTCAATGGTAGAACGAAGTGCAGGAAATGATTGCAACAATTGTTACTGTATATCAGGATTTGTTTTGAAGTTCTTAAATGCGCCTTTTTCGCGATCTATTACATTAATGAAAGCTATGAAAAATATGCGTGTGTATATGTGTGTACGAAAAGAGGTGCAAATGTATTCAATGTTTTCTAATTCAAGCAGTACAATCATCTGAATGGGCCATGTTAGGAGCGTCCGTATCATGGATACACGCGGCCCAGATTCAGCACACTCAGTTGAATAAATCCTGACACCACCACAAGCCATTACCAATGACTTGTGGATACGCTAAGAAGAACGGTGAAGACACGTATTTCAATCTAGATAAAAGGATACCCCTTTATAATACTACATACGTAGCGTGAAAAATAATAGATTTTTACTACGAAAATGCAAGAAATCTTGGATTGTAATTTTATTTCAATATAGCTGTGGTATGTTTCCACCATGATTGATCTTTATGTTTTTTTTTTCAACCTGGCTTTTTGAAGGAAACGACGAAGGAAGAACGTACAAATTAGAAGTACGTACATGCATGTGATTATCAAAACTGCAAGAGCAAATTAATAATATATGATTATCTAAAATCAAAATACTACAGAGTTGCAATTTTATGGAAAGGTCATGTGATAGTGTGTCAAAAATAAAATGGAATTAAACAAAAGACAAATTTACACAATTTATCAGCTTATCTTTCATATACTGTGATATTAAAAGGCCCATAATTCAAACTGAATACATGCTCCTTGTCTTGAGAGAGCTGGTGACAATTTTGTAATGTTCGCTTGTGACCTCGCTAAATCGATTTTGAATATAATTTAAAATATGCGCATAATACTTGAATGACCTATGAAAAGATACTTATAAATTAAATATATAATATCCGAATGCACATTTAAGACATTTAAATGCTACTAGAAATTAATGTTAAGATATTCGGAAAGATTAAGATCCCTCAGGTAATATGCTGCAGAGAAATGCATTTATGTGAATCAATGTTAAACATTTTATTTAATAAACGTACTCGGTACTCCGATGTCCTTGTGTAATGCACTGAAATAACGATTTTTTTCGTGATTTTTGTACACATGCGCGTATTTCCTCATTCAAGGTTTCTTTCTCGGCTTAATTCTGAAGTCAAAATTGCTAAGTCATGCACATGGCATTGGAATTATCTAGTGTTAAGAGTTGTCCTTGATTCAGATGAACTATAATGTGCGAACTCTGCGCTATGATGCCAACTTAAAAAAACACACAACAAAGGACATATGCCCCACACGTAACTATATAAAAATACCCCTATTTCGCATGTTGAAAATAATGATTTGTATTTGCGATTATTACGTGACGGTAACGAAATGCAATGGACGGTTTCGATAGCTTCAGCAGCGTCTGCCTGCCTTTACATCATCGTTATAAAGGTGCATTGTTCCATTTAATTAACTTCTTTCACATTAGCAGTGATTAGAAACACACAAAGACCACATCTAATTGTACGCAATTGTACAGCATGTCATTTTAAAAGGACCTAATTTTTGTTAACATTGCGTGCTGGGACACATTAATTATACTCGTCTTCGTGTAAAAGACAAATTGGTACATGAATTGTATCTTCATTATAAGAAAATTTTAAAGTGATATATTGGAAAACTTGAATAGGTCAATTTACTGTTAGAAATATTTAAACATCGAAATTAATCGTTACTTACAAAAACAAATATAAAATATCGCGGTGTTGTTAGTAAGATTTCGCTAATGTTTTAATTCCTTTAATTATTTCTATTGAATTTGGTTTATCTACACTATTATAAGAAGTTATGACTCAAAACATTTGCATCCGTGTGATGAACTCCTTTCATTCTTAATATATATTTCTCTCATATTTTCAGCCATTAGTGTTTAGATAAATGTGTGATTCCAAAAATTGAGTTATAATGCTCATTTCTGTATACTAGTATAATATTATGTTCAATAAAGTAAAATACTAACGCTCACACAAAAGTGAATTTGATCGATGTGGGTTATACAATGTATTAATACATTTCTTTGTCAACTATCCATAAATTAAGTAAATTTGTCCATAAAATAATAAATTATAATGATCTTTACAACAAGACGTCTTAATCATAACCACAGAGGTTGATTTTGGGCTTCTATATTTTGCGTCGCTTGTTACTGTAATTAGATTTGCTTATTCTTGCTTAGATTATGTCATTAGACGCACGAATGGGGAATTGATGGCTGAATTTACTGCGCTCAATTCACTGATATTAACTGTAATTGGAATCTTATTGGAACCCGTTCAAGATAAGTTTAATAAGACACTTGTATCTGTCAAAGATACTGTACTGATAAGAACCTAGTACTTATTTGAAACAATTTGATGTCTGCACCGAGTGAAATGTCAGAAATTTTAAATGGCGCCCACCATAACGTAATCTTGTAATCCATACATTGTTTTCTTTGAGCCATTGCTATATAGATTGTATTTAATTACTGTTTTCATTAGTGGATTTATGGTAGGTATTTTGCACACTTCTTAAATATTCTTTACATAATTTACTTGGTACTTTGTGTAGATACCTTAGTACTCCACAAGATGAATTAATGAAGAGGAGAACACTCGTGTTTAAGAGACTTGTTTTCTTATTAGGTTGACTTTCGATGCATGGAGGGAGTTGTCCCAGTGGCTGAGGATTTAAATGCCTTGTAGTACAAATTCGTTTCGTGTTCGTGTTTTTTTTGTGTGGGTCAAATTCACGTGATGAGGGCCTGTCAATCTGTCTTAACCAGGACGTTAGCTTCCCGATATTCGTGTGAAACGTGCTGCTCTATGTTGGCCGTTTCTCCAATGCATCTTAGAGAATGCCATGCAGCTCAACCATATTACAGAGTTGTAATGGTAGTACGGCAAGTCTTTCACTGATTTTAGTGGATGCATGTAGACATCTCTTATGAGGATAAAACGTTCTTTCTTTTGATGCCGGCATTTTGAAATTGCATTTTCCTACTTTTCAGTATCGTTGATATGATTCCCGGTAGTTGAAGTTATATATTTTTTTAAGTATTGCAAGGCAATAGATTGTCATGGCAGTTATAAGGTAATAAAAAAATAAATGAATATTAATTTTCATCTCATGAAACCATAGCTTGAACGTTTTCCGAGAATCATTATCTGACTTTGGTTGGTAGCCCCTTAATGACAGCGTGTTCCTTAGCATCACTAATTGAAAAGTGGGTCTTCGCGTTGCAACAAGCGTTAATTAATTTATTCGGTGGTTTATTAGCCTGTTTTGATAAATTACTGATGGATACGAATCGTTCAAATGGAACAGAACTAGCGTGGAGTAATTATATCGAACCAGTACTGTACACAGATTCGAGCCATCCGTCGTACCACTAGATTAATTGAATCACACAAAGATTTAAAGTGTGCCAACACGTAATGGAATCGACCCCCTGCGCTGATGGTTTGGGTTTAATGGTTCGGTCACGTACAGCCTGCATTATTCAACACCTAACAGCAATTTCCAACGCTAGAATTCAAACATACACGCACGATTACTGGTATATTTTTGAGAAACAAAATACAGACTATGCAATAAGACGTTAAAAAATGTCGATGACAGGTAACCCTTTTCGGCCAGCTCTACTGGAAAAATACCGAATTATAAAAGACCCGCAACTGTACAAGTTAGGCAATTTGGCGTGCGACCTACCGGGAGAGGGGAACCCGGGCAGCTCCTCTCCTGGCTCGAAATATCATAATATGTGAAAGTAAGGATAATATTGGCCTTTTTCGTCTCGGACTTTGTGATCAAATTGACCCCCATTTTGGCCCAATTAATGTAAATTGATCTGAAATTTTTCTCAAAGCATTGCGAGCTTTGTTCCCCCTATCGAACTGTTTCGAGTAGATCATGGGACGACTTTGGAATTCTCCCCCCCCGGCTTGATTGGCTTGGTACCCCCTGAATACTGGAGTTTAAAACCGATGAATGTATTCCCATTTAATGTGGCTTTCTTCTTGCCCTCGGCATGGCTCCATTTTACAATTGATCCGCTTCAGAGTCATATTAACTTTACACCATGGCCTTTTCCAACATGCACTCGTTAGTCATGAACACTTGCAATTTTGTAGTTAAACCTTCTACCGCTACCCGCTCTTTCTCTCCAAGCGTTTGTATCCCTAAAGGTATTTTCGCAATGACCGGATGCCCTGATTATCATCGAGGAGCTCAAATCCTCTTTAATTGTTGGGATTCCGCCAACTGCCACTGCCATAGACTCAGAAGCTTTCAAGGTGAATGACCTTACTGAAGAAGAAGTTGTCTCCAGTTGACCGTCATGGAGAACGGAATGCAGAGGGAACCTGCATAGTGCATCGGTCGAGTTTGGAATTCGAAAAAAAAAAAAAAACCTGACTATTTACTCGTTCAATCCGATATACATGGACCCCGTAACAGTCTTGGTGGGGTGAAAAATTCCATGATGCGCAGGACTTCCGTTACTCCCATGTTAGTTGAGCCAATGGTACGCCTGAATAACACTAACATGTGCGGTTTCATACATGAATGAAATTGGTATTTAGTGGCAGGTGATGAGTAAATGACCGAGTGTTCCGCCAAGTATCCGGTTGGCACGTGCATTTGAATCTTTAATTTTCCTCTCTGACCTTTTGGAATTAGGTCCACAACTCCGGGGGGACGAACGTATCACGCGATTTGAGTATAGACATTTTCTGGTGAAATACAAATTCATCACTAAAAGAAATACACCAAGTGTAATCGCCATAAACTCCTAGAACCCGTTGCACTGATAATCCGTCACGAGCGCTTAAAATTTTGTGTTTCTTGATCCTTTACATAACAGAGCTTTTAAGGTGAACGAAACTTTAAGAAAGGTTACCTCCAGGTTGACAGTCATGGAGAGACGATGGAAAAGTACGTACCTAGATTATGACTTTTTCCCAAATATATCACACATGCACTATTCTGATACAGTCTCACGTCGGTGTGCATCTGATGAGCTGCGCGAATGCCTGAAATGCACCCTACCGAATTAATGCACATCCTTCTTTTTGAGCATTATCAAGAAATGGTGTTTCCTGGTCTCTTTTGACGACGCCTCCAACAAAAAACACGTGACGCTGCAGCAATTGATTATTTATGTTTAGGTTACCCAGTGTAAATACATGATAGCAAATCCGGACATCAATGAACTTTGGATTCAATGAATAGATCGAACATGGCCTTTACAGAAAGCACCAAGAAATACCAGTTTTTAAAAAAAAGATCGACCTTTCTCGAGTAGATTACTGATTCATAAATAGAAAATGTCTGTATGATGCGATTGATCTAAGCAAAGTTTTAGTCGGATATGAACTTTAGTTACATCAAACAATATTTGCTCTCATAATATTAAAAATCTGACGTTGTAATTTGTTGCCTGAATCATCATGCCATTATTCGCACGGCCAATGTGCGGCTAGGCTATTTATGTTCAAGGACATTAATTATGTTGTCTGCGTCAAAAGCTGGATTATAAATTTCACCTATATTAGCGATTTTATTTCATGTTAGTCAACAAAATCAAACTCTCCGCTCAGTTACTGTGAAAAATAAGTAAAGCCATATCTGCTGCCGTGCTTACGCACGTTTTTAACGGTGTAAGGTATTGAAATATCAAAGAAAGAAGAAGAAAGCAAAACAAACAAACAAACAAACACAAAGTAATGTAAGCAATGGAAACCTAATGGATTAAATTAATTACTGTTACATCTTGTTAAAATTGCACCAAAACTAAATGGAGAAACTTGGTATAATTCACGAAACTTGTGACACAACCCCACAGAAAATAGGAAGCCTACACTGTTTTGCCGCCATTTGTTGCCGTGACTTTATTTTAAAACAAAATGAAATTAAAATTCTTGTTTGTCAGTACACCGGGGGGGTCTCTCATATTGGGAGGTAGTATGGGTATGTGCCGCCTATAATACCCTCTTTCATTTCCAGTGACACCCCAGTTAGTCCAGTCTTTCACTTCCAGAGACCCTACTTTTCATGGTCAAGCCATATTGTACTAATTTTTTCTTCAAACAACCTCAAAAGCAACTGTAAATTGAAAATCGCAGCTATTTTTCAGAAATTTTCGGAAAACCTGTTTCAAATCAGCTTCCAGAGCCTCAATTTTTGAAATCCGGTGCAAACATACCTACCCCCGGACATACCAACAAGTTGAGAACCCCGGATCAAGTACCTATTCCATAATCCATGCTTATAGATTGCATAACACTATGCTTTAAGGCCACAACAAGATTTAGCATATGACAAACACTTGTGCAGGTTAATGACGCAATTCTTAGGTCAGGTAACAACGCGTTGTACATGTTGCGAGTGTTGCTAACTCAGGTTTAATGAACCACATAAAAGTCTTCCGGTATTTATTTGGAAAAGCCAAAAAATTACAGCAGAGCTCAAATTGGAGAGTAAAATTAACAAAACTTGATAAGAAAAAAAATTTGTTTTAATAGTTGGAAAGCTTGAAGTTACATATTTTTGTAAATATAACAATTATAAAAACATTGGGTTTTTATTTCACCACAATACTGTATAATCAGCACACTACATGTTTTCCAGATACGTCATTAAATAAGTCAACACAAAGAATATTTAATTTCTCTGGGGTTCAAATAGTGAGAATGTCCAAAGAGAAACACTCACAGGCTATATGGAGTATGGAGGTTTAAAATGGTTAACTTGGAACATCACAATTTGTGCTCTCAAAATAAAATGGATACTAGATTATGTTATAATCAGGAAAGCGAATCATTAGACAAGAATTGTAAAACAGTGGTTTGACCCATTAGGTGGGTTCCACTTTTACTGTAACTTAATTGTAACAAGTGAAGACGTGGAAGATATTTTAAAAGGTAAATGCCAACTTTTTATATAGGATTTCTAACAATCAGGTAAACTATTTGCAAAGTAAAGTAATCAAACCTTCACATAAGATACTTTGTGGGGAAACGATAACGTAAGATACACGTAAAGTGTTATTTTACAACTGGATACAAGCCAACTTAATGTCATTTGAACGATATTGTTATTGAAATAGATTTTTAGATTTGAGAGAATTGACGGAAAATTAAATTCCCTTCAATAGTTGTTAATTACATAAATTGATTACGGGTCAATTCCAGAAAGGTGGAAAGAAAAGGTCAGACAACAACCTAGCTGGTGGTAAAAAAGTAAAAACGACCTCCTTTGTCACAAACAGTGGTAAAGTCATAGATATATCGAATTAGCTCGAAGACACACTACTGGATATTAAACCATACAAATAAGGAACCGAATTGTATAGCTACTGGAAAGGAATTTATTGAAAGAAAAAAATTGGTATAAGACGTCTTTCACAATTTCAAACTAAGAGAAAGATTTCAAAACAAGATAGCTCATTTTCAATACAATCCTTCTTTTTATAACCTTATTCTTGTAAGGCAAATCTACACAAATGGAAACTTCTGTATCGAATGAATGCGACTTCTGTAAATGTACTGAAGATTATGACCATTTTTCTTTATTCGTGTCCTAAAATATTATATTTGGAACCAATTTCGGCACTGTATCCGTTCCTTGAAACATTTTCTTTGATATGAGTTTACCTAACCAAAAACTAATATGTGGATGGAACATTGAGAACGAATTTGATCTAGTCAATGTTTTGTTATTTTGGCAACTTATTCATTTATAAATTTAGAATAATATATAATTAAACCAAACGTTTACTGCCAATCTTCAATTTAATTTCGAATAGAATGCAAAAATAGTTGATTTAGAAAAACACTCTAAGAAAACAGTATTCAAAACCATGTAGACACAAATGAGTGGGCGATATTGAAAACACATTTGGACTGTTTTTTAGAAATATTTTGCAATGTTTTGTTGGAAATAGTCCACAGATCCATGTCCCTGGTTCAGTAAAAATGACGCAGATGTTAAATATTAATTATTTCTTTATAATTAATTTATAAGCATTGACATCGAAACAGTGTTTTTTTGTAAAGATGATGATATGTTAGAGGAATAATAGTCCGTGAAATGAAACGTCTTATGCGATCAACTTGTGATAAATAATTGCACTTGAATAACTAGTAAATGTCAAATGAAAACTATTGAATTTATATCAAACCCGTTGTTATGAAATGAGATGGACATTTTTTAATGAAAATTACATCTGTGACTAAAATATGAAATAATGAAATGTTTTGAATGATTTTCATGGTAAAAAAAAAAACTATGTGGAATTGTTTAGGAAATGTGATGAAAGTAATAATCAATGCATTTGCTACCTCTCTGAGGTTAAAAGATAAACAAAACCCCGGTTACATCGCGTTGTTCAGGTTAGCGACGTGTTGTTTACTCATAAACACCTAATTTTCACTTCAACTTCACTCATATATTGGCAGGACTCCATCTGGAGTATAACAGCCAGCTGTGCGGGGGGTTGGCCTGCAGTTCGTTATTTTGGATTTGTTTTTGAAGATTCAATACTCTTTTGAATTGAATTATTTCTTCATTCAGACTATTCCACTTAGGTATTGTTCGAGGGAAAAATGATTGGTTTGTGCAAGTTCAGTCTAGTTGTGTGGTGTTGGTAGCTCTTGGGAGTTTTTAAATGACGAGAACGTCGTGCTGGTGTAGGTAGCAATCGCTGGGGTGTCCGATGAGATTATTGTTGATCTTATACATGATAGTAAGTCTGTGTTTTTCCTCTCTCCTTAGGTGTAGCAATCAATTCTAAGTTCCTTTTAGGCAGATTTGTTAGTTCCTTTTTGATTCTCTTCATAGTTAGACTTTACAAATCTCGCTGCACTCCGTTGAATTCTTTGAATATCTCTTGATGTTTCTTTTTCAGATATGGATCCCATGCGGCACAGGCTTATTCAGTATGTGCCTGACAAAGGCTTTTGTAGGCTGTTTTCTTTTAATTTTTCAGGGCTTCTTACAAGTTTCGTCTCACAAGACCAAGCATTCTGCTGCTTTGATGTAACATACACAGTGTGTACCACTTAAGAAGATGGTCTTGAGGTTCACTCCTAGATAGGGATGTGATTTAACCACACTAATTCCTGGTTACATAATGAGTAATTCTGATGTTTGGGGTTACGTGCCATGGAAATATGCATCACGTAGCATTTGCTGGGATTGAATTGCATCTGCCAGGGTTTCGCCATTCTGTAACCTGTTCAAATCATTTTGAAGGGCTCTGTCGCTGATGGTGACTCACTTCTCTATACACCAGTGCAATCATCTGCAAACCAGAACTGTGGCATATTAATCATTTCTGGTAGTCGTTTATGGTATAGGAGAAAGAAAAGGTGCCGAGACAGTCCCCTGGGGAACTCCTGAGTCAACAGTAACTGGTAATGATGTCTGGCCCTCAGTAACCCCTTCTGTGAACTCAAGTTAGCAATGTAGGAAATCCACGAGATGAAGTAGTCGTTATACGTATATTTCAGCCTTACTTATAAGGTCGTTGGTTGTCGTACGGTATCAAACGCCTTTGTGAAGTCCAGGATTATGACGTCCGATACTCTTCTCTGATCGATCATCTTTGTAAGATCGTTCATAGTGATTACAATTGGGGTCACAGATCTGTTTCTCCTTCTTCTTCTTTCTTCTTTTTTTCTTTCTTTCTTCGTTCCTTTCTTTCCTAAAACCATGCTGACTATCACACAAGATTTATGTTTATAAAGGTTTTCATGATCTGGCTGTGTAACACATGTTCGAGAACCTTTGCAACAAATACTGTAAGACAACAGCCTGTAAGTTTTTAGCGACATTTGTTTTTGTACAGTTAGCGGACGTGTTGTTTACTCATGTTAAACGCGTTGTACTGTTAAGCGACGAGTTGTTAACTGCATCTAAACATCATCTATAGGTTACGACGTGTTGTTAACTCAGGTAACAACGCGTTGTACAGGTTGGCGACGTGTTCGTATCCGCAACAACGTGTTGTACAGGTTGGCGACGTGTTTACTCAGCCCATAACTCGTTTTGGAAGGGAATAATAGTTTTACCATCAAGCGCCGAACTTTTGAGTAACTCTGTACAATACTTTCCCGGCTTTCCTCGTCCACCATAGAATGAATGCAAGAGAAAAAAACCGGGTGACAAGCTGTCTCTAACGGAATAAAGTGCAATAAGGAGATAACGGTCTGGCTATACCTTTACAAATGTTTCTAGGTGGCAATTTTGGTAATCAAATTTTTATGACTCAAGCAAAACAGCTACTATTTGTACGTATGTGAAGACTACAAAAATGACATAGGGAAGTCCTGTATCAATGTTTCGCATGTACATAGGTAACTGGTATTGAACCTGCAACAACAGTGATACATGGTGTTTCTTGTACTTTTTGTATGTATACTGGGTGTAAGGTCCATTCTGTTCTTTGTTTTCAACTGTGCTTTTCCTGTGCTTTGCATCCAACAATACAATTTTCTGTAAAAAATGAAGCCTTTAATCACAATATAATTACATTTTCCTTGTTCCGTTATTTAAAGAATACAAAGTCATTTATGGTTTCTGTCTGGCACATATTTGCAAGACGTTTGATTTTTTTTAGCCTTTTTAAAGGTTTCTTTCAAAATTGCCAAAATTCACTTTTCACATGCCAAATTTAAAATCCACACGAAACCAGATCAAAACATTCATTGACATCAATAGAAAAACCCCCTGGTTTGACTAGGGCTTTGAAAAAAAGTGTGTGCCAAAACTTCCTTGCAATATTGGACGTTTTTCGCGTTTTTCAACATTTAGTATTATCACACCATGATATCGAACCAAATACGGTAAATATGGTACATGGTTACGTAATATTGTTGCTTTGTATTCATAAAGACTACCACAAAGTTGTAGGCATATTTATAAATGGGTATTCCCTATACCAATTTGCATGTTATGTGTAGGGACGTTCTTGTTTGCTTACATTGTTTCGTGTCCCTTGTGCTTAAGAGTACAAATCATGGACGTAATGATAGCATAACATAACATGTAGTTGATTCTAAAACACCATCTGTTTAAGGATAAGAATGTTTTTTGTATCATTTTATTTGTTCATACAATGTCCGATATGGTTATTAAAACGTAAACCAACATCAATTAACCTGCAATTCAAACTTACAGCTCAACTTAATTAGTCCGCATTCAAAATTTTAGAAGCCTCACATTTTGAAGCCATATCTTTGTTTTTTACTTAACATATGTTGGATACAGTCTTATAATGATACCGGTATAGATCATTTTATTGAGGCCTTAGCAAATAAACGACATGAATCTCAGTGAAATAAAATAGAACCCTTTATATTCAACAGGGGCATGCTATAGCAAGTGAATCCAATCAATTGTGCGTGAAAAAAAACACAAAATTTGACCCGTACCTGTTTATTCAACTGTGACGTAGTTGATGTTTCCATGATCTGCATATTTTCGACTTTCTATGCTGAAAAAAATGAAGGAATTTGGTGAAGAAATGAGGTAGATATGAAAGATTTTCGTGGCTGATCCATTTGTACCCCATTCCAATGGGATTTACACAGTTAAGCTGGGTTTCAGTTCCATTATTTTGTCTGAATGTGGTGACAAATCTTTCTGGATCAGCTGTGAAAATCTTTCATATCTACCTTATTTCTTACTTTATATACATGTATATGACGTTTAAGTAAAAACGCGGATTTTACTGCCCTTTATAGATTCCACCCAACACGTACTTGCTTCCCTAGAAATACGTACAAATTACATAATGTGGTAGAATATTGGCTTCGATCTTTCCTTCAAAGATCTGGTGTATCACCCTTTGCGCTGTTCGCAATTTGTAAGTAGAGCCTCGAACTAGCACTAGAGTAAATGAAGATGTAACATGACAACGCATTTATCACTTGCAAGGTCATTGTTTTTTTTAAGGGAATCGAACCCAAAGAACTGTAAATGCGCCCATTCATATTGCTACCAGTTTGAGGCTCCCAGCAAAGCGTGATACCGTGGAAAAAAGAATTCATAGCGGTCACTGTACATACTTGCGTTGCTACCTTGAAATAATGCATGTAAAGTCAATACAATCGGTTGAATTCGAAAGAAAACCAAATGTTGAATTTGGATCTTTTTAGCAGCGAGTTTTCCAAATGTCTGTGACGCAATGCTAGGCATGTTGGTACTTATTTTGGTATCAATGGAAAGAGGCGGACCATAGCTA
>JAMKCH010007405.1:0-32565 GCA_023653785.1 Ophioderma brevispina | reverse complement strand
CCACTCCCTCCCCACTCCACCATCACTTTATTGTCTTCCCACTGTTTACCTTCAGGCCCTTCTCTCAAATGCTTTCTTCCACTTCTCCAAACTTACTCCCTCAAACCCTCCTTGTCTCACACATTAAAAACTAAATCATCAGCATACAGCCATCTCCTCATTAAACCTTCTTTTGCACTCTCCCTAACCACATCAACCACAATTGCAAACACCAACGGCGACAGCACAGACCCTGATGCACACCCCCCTTCACCTCCAACTCTCAGACAACTCAGACCACTACTTCTGAACTCTTGTTTTGCTCCTTCATACAGACTCAGCACCGCTGATTCTGTATGAAGTCGGTATGGAATTAATTCTTTTCCCCTTTTTTTTTATTTTTCAACATAAATTGATATTAGTAATTGGCTGTAACAATGTTTACGGATACAAATTATGCATATTCTGCTGACCAGAACATCTTGGATTATAATGAAACATTTTGGACCTGTTTTTTTACGGAGTTCGAAATTGGAAAACCTAATGGCAGAGTGTCCAACTTGACTTTTGGCCAAATTAGTTAAACCCGAAAAAATATTGCTACCACATTGACTTTTATTATGTGAAAGAAATCCCAAGTTGACACTCGTAAAGCCACATCGTCATTTTTTGGAAAGACTTTCCATATGTAACCCCCTCGTATATATTTACATGATACAAAATTTTATTTTAATTTTGGCCCTTGTTTGATCAAAAACGGAAGAATAAAAACAGCTAAAATATATAACATTTTATGTTGCATGTAATATTGAGAGGTGTACATATGGAATTCTGCCCATTTTTTTCCAATTCGAAATGCCATTTTGTCTTTAAATGCTAAAAAGTGTTAGTTTTATGAACAACTTATTGAGTAACAGTTCATTGTGAAAAATAGAACAGTAAAGCATTTTTAAAGCGGCTTGAAGATGCCATTGCCGACTATTTCTGGACTTAATAAAAGTTTGGATCCGACTTTTATTAACAAAGCATAAAAATATCACTGCTTGACATTGTGTTTTTACGCTTTAGCCACTTATAAGGGCCTTTAATGCACATTTTCAATACACAGTGGGGGAAAAAGTGGACTTGATGAAAAATAGGGGCGCGATTTGTTTCCATTTTGTAAAATCGCTAATTACAGTAACTCGAACAGTCATGAATGAACAGAGTCCCAACGTGGAGTTGGGCCTGTTCTTTCTACAGGACCACCACATATGGTTTTGACCATTTTTTATTCACATTATCTATACCTGTATTATTATTATTGTTTTTGGCCATTAAAATGTCCGATATTTTAACTCGGGGTTGATGTTAATTGGGTGCCGATTTACAATTGGTGTATACAGTATTTAAATATAAGTTTTTGCAAATTTTGAAAATAATTTTGCCATATTTTGATTGTCTGATATCTGTATTATTTTTTTACATTATATTGACCATTAAAGAATATCTTATATTGGCCAATTAACATAAGCTTATGGCCTTATTAAATTGGTTAGTGGTCCATAACAGTAAGGTATACCTGGGACACCCTCGATAATTATTTTTTTTTTACAATGCTCAAATATGAGTCATTTTATTACAGAAGTAATTCTCTCTCCCCTTTATTAAAATTGTGCCATAAGTTTCCTCCAAAAATCTAAGGTTAATTACTTCTCCTCACTATCAAATTAGTGGTCTTGCAACTGGATGCCAGTGCCCATTGATCCAACAGTGCTATTACACCTGTAAGCTTAACCTCCTGCACAGTCTCTTCTTGCATCTAAACCATGACAGTAAATGACATCGACATATTGAAGAAAAAATTAACGTTGTTTAAAGTTGACCATTATCACATATCCCCTATGTAACGACAAGTGTTTTGATGGTTATTTTTAAGGTACCGCGTACACTAGAAACATCTATAAGCCTTAACTTGCTTCGCTTTTCAGTTTTTTTCTTTGCTCAAGAGAAAAATTTAGATAATCACCACTATTTTGCCGATCCAAATTTGTAGTTGATAGGAAATCCTTGGCACAAATTAGATCCCTGCTCAGCCATTTTGATTACAATCGATAAGGCACGAGTTACGGCAACAGCACCTGAGTTAATAACTAACTGTACATATTCTCAAATAAGAGAGATTGTAAAAAAAAAAAAGAGAACATATAAGATGAATGTATGGTCTGCCTACAATTTGCTTTATGTAGATAAAGTGGATGATAAAAATAAAATAAATAAAATCTAGGGTGTGTCTGATTAGGATATATTTACTGTTTAAACCTCTTTTTTCTATTTTTGTGGGCCGCCCAGCTCTAGCTGGCAGGAACCACTTAGCAATCGTTGTGTGTGTATTGTGGTGGATGTATGTGTGTTGTCACTAAATGTTAGTTTTTTTTTTTTAAATTGACCTCTCAACGTCTGTCATAGGTGCACATGGGATTCCTCATATTTTGTTGAGTCAAAGTTGCATGTGAAAGGTCCAAATGGGCTAAAAATGTAAAATTGACCTAATTGAAAGGACATGTGTCAGGGGTCAAAGGTCATGGGGTCAGCCGTAGCTTATATTCTTTGAATTATAGCAAGCGTGCGAAAGCAGAAACCCGAAATTCTATTTTATAATTGTATTGAATTACTGCAATTTTAACTATAAATAGTCATAGTCCAATTTGATTTTATTTCAACATGCACCCATTGTTTTGGATACGGGATTTTGACAAAGTTGTATTTAACAAAGTCTGTTCATCTCCTTGTACAAAGTCTGCATCTCATTGTACAAAGTCTGCATCCTCACTGTACCAAGTCCTGCATCTCACCTTGGGGGTTTTTGTTAACATGAAAACATAAACCATTGATCATTACATTTGTACATATGTAAGACTGTAAAAAATGTTTACAATAATGTTTAAATAATGTTTCAATACTGTATTGAATTATCTCACGTCTTGTATTTGACATTTTCTTTCTTGATACATGGATGGGTGATGATCCTTGTCATCAGTGTATGATGTGTTACCGTAATTAATCTTTGGGAACACACATATTCGAAGAGTAACAAATTGTGGGAATACCCCCCAAAGTTGTTTTTTGTGTATAAATTCGGTACATACATGCATTGTGTGGGTATTGTAGGTATTTCATACCTGTGGGATTATTTTGGGTAGAGTTGTACGACCTCACAGCAATATACAATATCCATGTGTAACGCTGTTGGCACCCTAGCTTAGACCTATACCTTCCCCCCCTAGAGGCCAAAAAACAGCATTTGGCAGAGTTTCAGTGTGGGCGTACTCCCATAATGACAAAAACGCCCACAATGTAGCTTTGTACCTATATTTACTCCCACAATGTACCTCTTGTAAGAACAGTGTATCTTGTATTGTATTCAATTGGGTTATCTTATTTTATACATGGATGGGTGATGGTCTGGTTCATCAGTGTATGATGTGTATCTATTTACAATTGTTGTAATTCAAATTGAATGTTGTGACTAGAATTTACTGTGGTGTATGTTTTATAAAATGTTGTGACTAGAATTTACTGTGGTGTAGATTTTATAAAGTTAGATTTTTTTTAATCTTATGACAGTATACACATTGTGTTGAGTTTTTGTTTTTAACTTTAATAATACATACTCACTCACTCACTCACTGTACAAAGTCTGCATCTCACTGTACAAAGTCTACATCTCATTGTACAAAGTCTACATCTCATTGTACAAAGTGTGCATCTCACTGTCCAAAGTCTGCATATCATTGAACTAAGTCTGCATCTCACTGTCCAAAGTCTGCATATCATTGAACTAAGTCTGCATCTCACTGTACAAAGTCTGCATATCATTGTACAAAGTCTGCATCTCACTGTACAAAGTCTGCATATCATTGTACAAAGTCTGCATATCATTGTACAAAGTCTACATATCATTGTACAAAGTCTGCATATCATTGTACAAAGTCTACATCTCAATGTACAAAGTGTGCATCTCACTGTATAAAGTGTGCATCTCACTTTACAAAATCCGCATCTCATTGTACATAGTCTACATCTCATTGTACAAAGTCTACATCTCACTGTATCTCTTGTATAAGAGTATGCATCTCATTAGACAAAGTCTTCATCTGCATCTCATTGTACAAATTTTGTAGAAGCCATTTAATTAGAAACAATTATTTCAGAGAAGACCAAAAAGCATTTTCCTTATGTAAGTTTGCATAGGCTTACAATATTTTAACATTAAAATATTTATTAAAACATTAGCCTGAAACTAATTTGAAAGGTTGTTAGAGTATCATAACAATTTGATATTCATTTATACATTAGCTTTATACAAATTTGGAAAGCTGTTAATAGTGTTTTAACAATGAAATATTGATTTATACATTAGCTTAAAGCAACTCGCTATGATAAGTACGCTATCTCTTGTGACTGTGCTAATTTAATATTAAAAGTGCTATCCAGTATCAGTTATTTGTTGACCAGAAGTTAATCCAAATCCGGGTGTTAGCATTTTTGGAGCAAATATGCATGTGCTAATAACAATGGTAAATGTGAATGCAATGTTTATAAAGTCAAAATTTGACATTCTTGATAAAGATGAGTGCCAACATTCACATAGAATTTGGAAACACCCAATTCAAAATTGAACAAAATTCCTTCAGTGGATCAGATATTAGCAGAGGGTGTATTGAGTCCATCCCACAATGCACCATTTTTGGGAAGTTTCACCTTAAAGGCTAACTCGGAGATTTTCAGATATAATTTTGTGTGTGTAGTATGAGTAGCGTGCATAGTTGACTACTGACCCCGGAAAATGACCATGTTGTTTTTAGTGTGTAGTGAACCATAAACAAAAAATGAGGTGCTAGGATCATGAAATACACCTTTAATATGTATAAGATGTTTAGATATTAATCATGTGTAGACATGACTAACATCTAAACATTTTTAACATGTTTAAAATCTAACCATATTTAGGCATTTGATGGTATGTTTTGGAGATTTGACATGTTTGAAACACTACTTAGCAAATATTTTTACAGTGAAGTGAATATAACAGTCTGTTTATAAATAGCAAAGAACAAACTGCTCTTAGCTATGCAACAACTGTTTTGAAGATCAATCAATATCATTTACCGATATCAATATGCTAGACACCTGTATGTTTCCCCCCCCCCATGTGGCATATAGAAGTCCCAAATAAAGATGACAACCTAAACTAATAATTGCTTTAAGTAACAGATGGAGTGCCTGTAAAAACACAGGCCTGGGGCTGTTGTTTTGGAATGTGATACTGTGTCGTTGACCGTTATGGAATTGAGGACTCAAAGAAGAGTCTTGGAGCTTGTGAAGGATAAGAAATCCATTGCAGAATTTGCCTTTTTTCCTGGTTTTATTTTCAATTGTTTCAATGTATAAAATTGGGTGAAAAAAAAATTGGAAAAAAAAATAACTGCTCTGAACTTTCAACAAGAAAATTGTATCTATAAACTGAAACTGGTTTTCACCAATTGTGTTTTTTCTTCAGTGAATTAGTTTTGAAGCAAATTTTTACAGATTTTTTAAACGAAAAAATAACAAACTGGCAGATTTCTCTAAGACAAATGTAAGCTGCAAATTGATGCACATGTGGAAGCTTTGATAGGTATTTTGTTTTGTTTTAGCTTTCACTGTGTTTTAAATCGGCACTGGCACATTTTCACAAAATAAGAAATTTCTTCAATTTGCTCTCAAATGATAGTCTAGGCCATTGGCAGACTAGAGATATAGTTACACAACAATAACATACCCCAAAACAGATAGGGACATTGATATGAGGATAGATATCCAATGTAATTTGTAGGCTAACTTTTTAAGTTTTTCCATAACTTTAATTAACACATGTGTATATTACATGAATATTTTGAACTCGCACTCACTGATATTAAAACCACAAAGGTTATCGACCTGTAAACAGTGTGCATAGCGTGGGAAACATGCATACGCGTGCGTGTTCTTGTGTTAAACGCCATTTGCGTCGTCTGCGAATTTCGCGTCGCCGGCGTCGCTAAATTACAACTCGTAGGAATGTGATTTGGTCTTAATCATTGCGGGTGGGGCTATTTTGTATATAAAAGCTTTACAACCAGCAAAATATCAATTTAAAAATCTTGGGGAGGGCGCACTATTTTTCAAATGTTCCAGTGTCTCTTTAACTTTTGAGTGAAAAATGTAGTTATATAGAAAGTGGACATTCCATTAACTTATTTGTGACCTGAAAATGGTAGTTTCCCTGACCTTTTCTTCTTGATAAGTCGTTACCCACACGTCATCATGTTCTTTATTTGATGGGTTCTCTCTCTGTGAAATATGTCTTATACATGGATCTGTGTTGTGTTTTCAGTCTGCCTTTGACAAGATTCTCCGACTATTTCTTAAAATATTTTTGGTTTGTTTGCCATAACGAACCACAAAATAGGTCAGGAAGAGGGTATCTGCTCCTTTCTCTCTCAATCTTTTTGTTTTTTGTTACTGTTGGTCGCTAAATTATGCCTCCTATTAACCATAAAATGAATTGTTGGTGTATGCCATGCTACAATGCTTATTTCAAAGCAAACAAATTGTAGTGTTATTCAATTTAAGTTAAGCTATGTCACAATTCGCCATGCACATCGAGCCCAGGCATGCATTTCAGTTCAAACATGGTTCATACACCTAAACCCCAGGTGAATTAGATTCCATTGGCATAAAACACTTTTGTCTTAAGTAATTGGGACATTGACCATCAATTATGTATATGTTGCTTAAAGTTCATTTTTGCTGACTCAAAATGTATGGTTATCCTGATCAACTGCATATCCTGTTTGTTTTATTGATTCTGATTCTGCGAATGTAATATCTTGGGATGGTTGGTTGTATTAATATAGACTGAAAATGGTTAAGTTTAGTTTGAGTTGAGTTTGTATGTTGAATAGCATTGCATTCTATGTGATCATAAATTGATTTGCAATAATCTCATGCTTATTTTGAACCAAACAGACTATAATGTTATTCATTTTAGTTAACAATTCTCCATGCACATAGAGCCTTAGGCAGTGAGCTTCAGTTCAAACATGGTTCACACACCTAAACCCCTATAGGTTAACATCCCCACTGGCATAAAACACTTTTGTCTTAAGTAATTGGGACATTGACCATCAATTATGTATATGTTGCTTAAATGTGGCACACTTGCAAAATATGAACAAAACAACATGCATGTTAACCCTTACTCTGCTATAGTTCAATGCAGGTGTCTTAGGCTTAGAACTTGTTGATGTTTGTATTAGAGGAATACTTAGAAAATATGTTAACCATGACTGTGCTAACCCGATGCAGGCAAGGCATGTTGCTAAAAAAAAAAAAAAAAAAAAAAAAACATAGGCTGAATTTCGTATTTGCTCCTATACGAAAATAGAAATTTCACAATTTTTGTACCAAAGAATCATTTCTCAGCTTAATCCTTTCAGATGGGGATATCTTTGATGGAAAGCTTTACATTAGGACAAAAATCAGTTCTTTCGATTTTTTTAGGGACACCTGATTTGTGAAATCTCTCGTTGCACCTTTAACAATTCTCCATGCACATAGAGCCTTAGGCAGTGAGCTTCAGTTCAAACATGGTTCACACACCTAAACCCCTATAGGTTAACATCCCCACTGGCATAAAACACTTTTGTCTTAAGTAATTGGGACATTGACCATCAATTATGTATATGTTGCTTAAATGTGGCACACTTGCAAAATATGAACAAAACAACATGCATGTTAACCCTTACTCTGCTATAGTTCAATGCAGGTGTCTTAGGCTTAGAACTTGTTGATGTTTGTATTAGAGGAATACTTAGAAAATATGTTAACCATGACTGTGCTAACCCGATGCAGGCAAGGCATGTTGCTATGGCTTAGAACTTGTTAATGTTTTTAACTGAGGCACACTTAAAAAATGTGAACAATATAACAATGCGTATGATGGCGTTTACACTGGGCAAAAGTCGTTATCGAATTCACTTTTTTTTCAATGACAACTAAGGATTAGCATAAATAGATTTGTGTTGTAGTTGTTTACACTTAACACTGATTTTGAATTCACATTCAGAAAAATGAATTGCGTATTTGCTTGATAGACCGGAAATATACGGCATCGAGTCAGGTGTCATTGTTTGGTAAACTTGAAATCGATAACGACTTTCGTTTATACTCACACAAGTTGTAATACAATTACGACTTATTCAAATTCACCTCAAATGAATGGTGATAAAGTCATCACTGAAATTTGACTTTCTGAATTGTCCTAATTACGACTGTACCCATTTACACTTGTCACGAAAGTGAATTTAATTACGACCTAAGTAAATTCGATAATGACTTTGGCCCAGTGTATATTAACCCTAACTGTTAACTCTTAAGCTTAGAACTTGCTGAGGTATTTATTAGAGGCACTCTTACAAAACAAGAAAACGGCAACATGTATGTTAACGCTATACGTGCACTGGCCCAATTCCAGTTTCTTAGGCTTAAAACTTGTTGATGTTTTTATTAGAGGCATACTTACAAAATCTAAAGAAAACAATGTGTATGTTTTCCATGGTTACCCAATTGCTGGCAATGCAAGTTTCTTGGGCTTAGAATTGGTTGATTTTTTTTTATCAGAGACAAATCAGAATTGTTAATAGTCTCTGTACATTGATAAATTATTTGTCAAATTGTAGATTATAGTTTGCAGGATTCCACTTATATTTGAATGCTGACATGTCTGGATCTGGATTGGATAAGTCTGCAGGTTCATTGCTTTAAAGCCGTACAGTTGCCGACTTAAAGTGTCATAGGATCAGAAAAATTTAATCAATAGCTCAATGTTAACAAAAGGAAGAGCACTAACCCTTATTCCTACACAATTTTTGTTTTAATTTTGTAATTTTTTGGTGGACAAAAAGTATCCAAAATAGCCAGTCACATTGTACTGCACAGCAAATATGATTCTGCAAAGCTATGCATGCAAGTTTCTGAGAGCAACTTTTATGATGGCCGTAATAAGAAGGCAGTCTACAACTCTTATCTATCCCAGACTAGACTCATTTTAATTTACTTTTTCAAGCTGATTTCCAATATGGTCGTGGAATTTTATAACTTCATAACTTTTGATAGTTTCATTAAAAAATAAAAATGACCTAGTCCAGTCCACTCATGGCCCACATTCAAAGGATTAAATTCTACAGAAGTGGTACTCACTGCTTACTTCAATCATTTCACTTTAAACTGCAAATAAATTCAATTATCAAATGAAAGCAATTTGCTCACATAGGCTCTGTTTGACTACCACTCAAAACCTTTCTAATGGAATGTGCATGCTATTCTATTTAACACTTAGTCCTATGGGAGATTTAGGTGAAGTCTTCCGGGGGAGTATGGATTTAAAATAGAATAGCCCATTGGGTACTACATTTGTAATCCATACCCCTTATGGAATATTTAGGTAGTCTTCCACTGAGAAAACATGGATAGAATAGCCCTCTGGCCTGGGTAACTACATTTAAAATACACTCCCCTTCTGTGGTAGATTTAGGTAAAGTATTCCACAGAGGGAGTATGGATTTCAAGTGGAATAGCGCATTGGTTAATTACATTAGAAATACACACTGATGAAATCTTCCACTAAGGCGTATAGATCTCAAACGGAAGAGCCCATAGGTTATCTTCATTGAAATGCACACCCCCTCTGTGGAAGATAAAGGTCTAGTCTTGTACAGGAAGGCGTATGGAGTTTAACTGGAATGGCTCAATTCACTTAATCCTCTTCAACCCATCAAGATTTCCTCACATCTGGACTAATCGAGAAAAGAGCATATCCATGGCGAAATTTGATACAGAAGATTGTCGCTTGAGAAAATAAGTTACGGTGTACAAAAGCTTGATCTACTGTTCGAAGTGTTATACTTTTAAATCCCAAGCATTTGAGTGTCTTTTCACTGCAAGTATGCAGTTTTTCATGGTACATTCATTTTCACACTCTCTTGCAGTGAGAATGAAGTGTTAAAAAGACATGAGATTTCCGGGAGGAGCGCCCCCAATTTTCTCGAACCCCAGTTTTTGTGTCGCCTGCCCTAAGGCAGGAAGACACATAGGGATCACTTTGTCCACTGTCTTGTTGACTGTTGTTGATGTCTGTTTGTCTGTTGTTGTTGTTGTTGATGTCTCTTGTGAAAAAGGGTTACATTAACCTGGAATATCCTCATATTTAATGGATTTAAACCAAAACGGGTCACAGGTGCAACATGGCTCCCTCATTTGTTTATGAGGTCAAAGGTCACATAACCAAGGTCAAAGGTCAAGTGAGGTCAAAGTGGAAAATGGCTGAAAATGTAAATTGACCTCATTTGAAAAAGTTGAAGTTCAATTGGAACCAACTTTCAATCATAGGTGCAACATGGGATCCCTCTTTGTTGATGAGGTCAAAGGTCACATTATCAAAGGTCAAAAGATCACATGTTAGGCCTATCATTCACTAACATTGGCTTTGAGAGGGCTTCCCCTTCACCCTTTTAACCATGGTAGATTCTGTAATAGGTTCTAACACATAAGTCGGTGGCTTTGAGATGGCTTCCCAACTGACCGAAGGTCATCAAAAACACCTGACCTAGACTAGGCTTGTTTGTACTCATTTTAAAAATGCATTTTTCATGCTCATTCCGATATAATCTTAATTATTATTAAATTTTTAAATTTTGATTTCTGAATGTTGCAGTCAACTGCAGCATTCTTAGAATTAAAAATGCATCAACTGACCCTTCAGCATTATTCATGGATAGTGGAATATTTAGGAGATCCATCCTTAATACTTTGACTGCAGTAAACTGCAAAAAGTGTTTAAAGACATGGTACAAATTAGTGTTTAGGTATTAAACCTGTCAAATCTCTAAACATTCAACACCAAATGTCAAATGCCTAAACATGTTTAGATTTTAAATATTAAACAGATAATTAAAGGGGGATGGCCCGATTTAAGGATATGAAGTTTTCATATTGATAGATTGGCCTTCACTCCAAAACCCCATCTGTAAAGTTTCGCGCCGATATTTCAATCCGTTTTGATGCGAGAGCTAAAAACGTGATTTTGTAAGCCCCATAGAGTACTGTGTAAAATTAATATTGGTCGACCAAAATGGGGTATATTTTCGCTCATAACTTCCAAACCAAACATCATTTGGTTCTAAGATTTCACAGGGTATATGAGAAAAATAGTAGCTTTCTTCTGATACCAAAATGTTGCCCACTTCCGGTAAAATCAGGGGCTTCTGGGGACGAGGCTATTAGCGATCGGGCCATGGACCTTTAAAAATGTTTAGAAATGAGGTGCAAAATGGTGTTTAGAAAGGTGTTTAATTTCTAATCACTGTTTTTTCAGTTTAGATAAAATTAGTTTTTAGATGTCTTTCAAACTTTGGAAATTTAAATTTAATTTAATCATCATGTTCAGAAAACCTCAATTTGAAAAGGTCTGTTATGATATGCTTTGTGCAGAGGCCCTGGATCTTGCAAATATCAAAGATTACAGACACTATAGGACCAGGTACCTAGTTCTCAATTTTCAACAATTTGACATTTTTGCACAGTTGCATTGGTAGCTCTAACTTCTATGTGGGAATAATTCTGCGCCGGTATCCACCACGATAAAATATTGGATGCCCATCCATTATGACACCATCTAAGATGGCCAAAACAAAAAATCTCATCTTTTATTCTCATTATTATTTAGAATTGTGAGATTTTTGCTTTTTATCGACATAATTTATTTGTCAAAAATACTTGTACATCATTCTTTTTATTCATTGTGCGATGGCAGGTGACACAAGCGGTCCGAGGACCGATGTATTTTTTAATAATTGCACCCCTCTTGAAAACAAATGTTTCAATCCAAGGAACCAAAGTCATCGTGAGGTGATCGTCACGCTGCGTAAATTGCATTTGCACACCAACGCGACATGCAATACGCAGTACAAATGCACGTGGTGTCATGCTACACTGCGTGATTGCTGCACGCACTATCCATCTATTGCCCAGTAATGGATGGGCAGAGTTTGACCTAAACCAATCAAATTTCTTGTTAACATGATAAACCACGCCCACTGAATAAGAATGCCATGTATGTGCCAACGCTCATCCATTAGCTGCTCTGTTGATTCACACAAGTCAAGTTAGGATCATTTTTGTGAGATTGTGCTATTTCATATGGGCAGACAGAAATTTCACATTTCCAGTGTCGCTGTTGAATTAGGATCGGGAATCCCCGAACCTTAGAATCACAAAATCCTTTTTTGTGATGTATGCACACTTTTGAGAACAATTGCCAACAGAACTGTGCATAAATCTAACAAATTTAAAAAATGCAGCTGCACTTCAAAAAAATGTGCTATTAATACTTTAATTTAGACACACACTATGAGCTAATAACATCTCAATTCCCTTGACACAGTTCAGTAGCTTTCATTCACCATGTATTTAGAAAATAACACTCTGTTTTTTAGGTATATGATACCCAGATCACACAAGGTCAGTTCATGTCAATGTATGTACAAGTACAACCCACTGAACTGTGTCCATGGTAGATGAGCTTATTTAACTCATAGTGACAACACCTTCACTTTCATTGTGGCTTGTCTAGCTCTTGCTTGGATCAAGTATAACCCTTGCCTTGCAGATTCAAGTGTTTGTTTATTCATGCAAACACATAAATCAATTTTTTATCAATGTTACTTTGATTTTCATTCAAAATCTTGAAAGGCACTTCAAAGTTTTGCATTAATGTGATTTCTCTCCCTTTCTAAAGATTAAAAATGAAATTGGAGTGGTGTTTGAGTATGTTTTCCTTCCTTGGATGTCAAAATCGCAATTAAGTTTGACAGCTATCCTTAATCACTTAGGCATAGATGATGTGTACATACGTCATGTGGAAGTTTGAGTGATGTATATGTGTCTATGTTATAAAGCATTCCATACAACGAGGGGTTAAGTCATGAAATTTACCATTTCAGAGGTTGAATATTTACTTGCCAAGATTTTCAGAACCAATATGCAGAAGATTTCACTATTTGATTAAGTCTGACTGTCATGTATCTGTTCAGAAGTTTTGCATCTATGTCAAAAGGTTGAGAGTTATTTACTTCTATACAAAAAAACAGGCTCTGATATCATGTATATTAAGAAAAAATGGACTCCTAAATGCCATATTCTAACAGACGTTAACGGTTTTTATCAATATTGGTATTCGATCATTTTACTGATTCTTTGACAGGCAGCTCAATCATCATCTTATGTTGAAATGAAGGATTGCATGAATGCAGTTCTGTAAGGAACCCCTTTATTGGGAAAATCATGCTGTTAAAGATTCTATCAGTGATCCACCCGAAAGAGTCAAAATATTTGAAACGTGCATGAATAGCTTAAAAGTGAAGAATAAGTCTGCAGAATTCTTGTAAGTTTTCTGATTTTGTCCGTATTAGGTTGCCTTTGGTTCTGTAACTTGTGAGGTATGTTAGGATACCTAAACTTGTTACAAACATGCAAAAATCTGATTTTTATGATTTTTTTACCAACATGCAAAAATCTGATTTTTATGATTTTTTTTTTAATTTTCTGGTTGAGCAAATCACTGACAGTGTCTTTAAATAGATACTTTTTGAATTCACAGCCATTTGAAAGTCTCTTTTATTATGACAAAACCAGAATAAAACCAAAACAATGGATTTTCTATTCTACTAGCATCATCACTAAATCTCATTGGAGGCAAACAGGATTTTTTTAAAAAGTAGTTCATGTACCTTATATGTTATTTCAACTTACTTGGAATTGAATTAACAAAATATGAAAATACCCCATAGTTTAACCACTACAAAACCACTTATTCCATGTAAAAGAGAGAGGTATAGCTATACAAGTAGTTAAAAACCCTTGTCTGTTTTGTAGTACTGAGTACATTATTTAATTAAAGACAGTAACATCATGTATGATTAATATCGGTGTTAGTTTATGTCATACTAGTGTCCCAGATTTGACACCATGCATATTATAGGTTCAACATCTCTGGGGAAAGAACACAAATAGACTTTTCCCCCTAAATTGCCAAAGGTGCACACTTCAACTAGATAAACAGAACTGTTAATTGAACAAGGGTTTCTTGTTTGTGAATAAGGATATTTGAAAAATTATTTTGTTCTCATCTCCTTCCCTCCTTCCTTCCCTCCCTCCCTCCCCTCATTTTCTTCAATTGGTCAGTATTTGCTAATATTCAAATAAATTTTAAATGATTAATTTCTTTTACAGTGCCAGATAAATTTACAAGCTGACTTCAATTCAGGTGGTTTTTGTAGTACTCTTGGGGGTTACCCTCGGAACCTAAAAATAAGAGGGCCTTCTATTTTTTGTTACAACCATACTGACAGAGGACTGTTGGTGATACCAATTTCAGACTAAAAAAGAAATATTTTAAAAACAACCGCTTTCCTCTCGCTCCACACTTTCAAAGAATTGTTCACTGAGAAACAATTATTTTTATGGAGCCAAATATGCTATGTGACGTAGAATTCATACCTTCAGGAAATCACAGGGAGAATTTTATTAGCATGTCAGTTGTTGCTTTTATTGTACTTGCAAAATTTGTTCGCAATAAAGCAAAATGAAAGAAATGACATCCGTTAATTAAATTTTCCACCAAATTTGCCGTGAGAGTAATTTATTCTTAGTATTTCAAGGTGTCGTAGGTGTATGAGTTCAAAGTGTTTTCAGTAAATAAAAAGTGGAAAATATTTGAAATATTTCACTGTGTATTAATTGAATTGTTTTTAAATTTGCTGTTGGCAAAAGTTATATTAGTACTGATAGTAGCAATAGTTGTTCTTCTCTTAGTTTTTTAAGGGATTGCACAGGGTGGTTTTAATTTTAGATCACTTATTGTAAGGAAGACCAAGAGTAGCACTGCTATAAAACACATCTCTACATTTGTCACGTGAGTGCAACAAGGTCGTATGTGCAATAGCTGCCATGTGATACATCTGTGTGCTGCCATGTATTAAATAACTCACAATTTATCTTGAGTCAGTCAGGCTCTTGAAATGGTTCTTCAGGTGACTCGTAACAAACCATTCACTACTATCTTCAGTAGATTACAACAAAGTACTTGATATTACTTAAGGTACATGTGCTCTTTTGTGAGTTATTGCTATCTTCATAAGATAGCAGGAAAGCAGTCATCAGTGGCATACTAACCGGATGTTGGGAGGGGGGGCAAGTTTCCCCCCTCGGGCTCAAAAAAGCAGGACGATATGGACCAAAATATGCATTTTCATCTCTCGTCTTCGGGAAATTTCAATAAATTTCAGCCTAATTGTGGGCAAAATTATTGTAATTTCAGCAATTTCGTAAAGTTGACTTATTTGGAGCAAATCACCGGGACGACTTACTAATTTAACCCCTCCGACGGGTCAATTCAGGATTTTTTTCCACCTCTGGATCATCTGCCTCGGTAGACTGTTTATAAATGTTGTAATTAGATTTAACAAAAGTGAAGTATTCATTATATGTTATATTTTATGCTTGTCTTGTAAAATGCTTGATATAACTATGGCAACACAATATGACACAATTTTGTGGAAGTGTTGTTAAATTCTAATACCTTACTTTACCTTACATTCAAAGTAGAGAAACAGAGAGATTAAATTGAGCAACTCTACCAAATCATAATTCTATAGCTAGATAGCTTTGTTATTATCTACTGAAGATAATAATGGTATGTTGCTTTCTTCCAAAGGTTTGAAGATAGTAATGGTATGTTGCTTTCTTCCAAAGGTAGCATTGAACACTTTGCTATCTACTCAAGATAACCGTGTGATGCTGTTGGCATTATTCTGAAGATAGGAATGAGTGCTTTGTTGCTCTACTGAAATTAGCAGTGAGCAATATATTGCTTTCATTTTTTCCAAGATGGTTGAATTATTACAATTATTTAGTGGGCACATGTGGTGCAGTGGATCAGCGCTCGCCCCATAAGCATAAGGTTGTGGGTTCGAGCCCCGCTGTCGCCAATGTGTTGTGCACTTGGGCAAGGCACTTTACCTCGCTTGCCTCTCTCCACCCAGGAGTATAAATGGGTACCGGCATATGCTGGGAATGCAAAACAGACTCGCTGTGTGGGAGGAGTGGCGAACCCCCCACAGCAACATTATATGAGGGAGTCTGGCCCAAACGCCAATGACAGAGAGATGGGCACTCCGCCTGCGGGCGCACCATTTGCATTTTTTGAATAATTACTAATATACTGCTTTGTGTTATAGGTTTGACCTGCTTAAAGTTAAGTAATTTATGTGATGTTTTAATAAAATAATGGGCATACATTCTAATCATTACTGGCCCATGCTCATGGCTATTATATTTCTACAGCAAGCTTACATGTCGTTTGGCATATCGGTCAAGTAACCGGTGCTGTCTTTAGTCACGGCACGTACCGGTTTTATTACATGATTTATTATGAGTACGGCCATAGCTTGCTCATTATATTTTGTGAGATTAGCAGGGATAATGAATATCATGCATACACTATGCTTGCTTGACTGATTTTGTAATTTGAGAGTTCCTTTTCCTCGCAAAGAGATTAATGGTAGGGGTATATAACATGGCGATGTAAAGCACAATTAAGCTGGGGCTCTGCTCAGATGTTTATCTTTTACCACGAATCATGTTTTTATACTGTTATCTCTAGGCTTTGCAGAAGTTACTGTATAAGCCAATACTCTCACGGACAGATATTTTTGCGATTTTAAGCAGATTGTACATTTTCACTGGTTGTTGAATTCGTGGTTCTGGGTATATGCTCCATATTATAACATAGTCAAATGCTTAATTTTCACAATTTGTGTGGTTTTATTTTAGTGGATGCCATGTGATCTGCGAAATCCGTGAAAATAAAACCACAAAAATTTCAGCTTATACAGTACTAGAAATTTGGAATATATAAGGTCATTTCCTGTGTTGCTATATTAAAGGTGCATTTTGTGATTCCAGCACATCCTGTTTTATATATTATTCACTAGATATCCCTGAGAAAAGCTTATTCACAACTTTTTGGTTGATCCCGACCTTGCGGTTTTGTGTTATGAGCAAATGTTTCATTTCCCACGGTCCCATAGACCACTGTGCTATAATTTCTGTCCGTTTACGGACAGAAAATACAAAATTGGAAATTTCTTACAGATACGACTGAATTTGCACATAAAATTAGGTACACATGGATTACTAATTGTAACGGTTCAGATGGTATAAAAATCAACTTTTTTGAGGCAAGTCGGAGGGACGAGGCTGTCATGAAATGTCCCTTTAAACTATTATGTGTGTGTGTGTGGCACAATGTGGTTTGTAAATATCTCATACAGGGATCAGGATGACATGTAAATTAAAATTTTAAAAAATAACAGACATGCAGGCCATATAAAAAATTATCAACCATGCACACCTCTAGGCAAGTTTCCGAATTCTGCTTATTACAAGAAGCCCCTGGGGTTAATCTGCTTAAAGGCTGACTTGGAGATTTCCTGAGGAGGGCACCCTCAATTTTCAAACAATTAATATTTCGGGGGGGGGGGGTGCAGTACATGCCAACTTAACAGCAACGGCGACTTCAAATATCGGCATCAACATCGGGCCATGACCTGAGTGCTAGTCTTTATCAAAGACTTAACGGTAAGAGGGCGCTCTTACACTTGGCGGATTTGGCTAAAGGCTAGAGCTGGTCACAAATGATTAAATGTAGAATGCCTGTTATTGGAAATTACTCTGTTTTGCAGCAAGGTTAACCCACTAACCTCAACAGATTTTTAAGTCAATAATTTTTCCAAAATTATCATGATATTACTAAGAACTATTGAACTAAGGTTTAAGAAGAGATTTTGCAATGTATCTGAGACAGTCTGCCATAGTAAATGCACGTAGCAGTTCCCCAAATTACCGTTTCGAAATCCAGAATGTCCAAATAATCCCTATAATAACCACTATGTGAAATAGTTAAGCTCAAATCAAAGTCCTTCGTATAGAGTATCACTTTGTTATAAAATACCGGATCCAGAATTTTTGTTACACATGTAGTGTTCTCTACTGTTATATAAAAATGCTTGCTACATCAAAACAAAATTGAGCATTTTAGAGGACTCTCCTTAGTTCTATTTAACTATATTTATTTAATAAACAAAAATGTTTGAGTCAGTAAAAATGCAAAATTATTTGTCTTTGAAGTTAGTTCCATAAGATCCAAGTATTTTCTTGCAGAAATTTGACAAATTTGGGAGAAAATGTCAAAATCTATAGCAATCTGCCCTAATATGCCATGAACTTTAAAACACAGTCCATTACAAAAGATGCAATGCCATAGCCTCAAGTAAAAACCAGGGACTTTGATTCATATTTGGTTGTATTGATTGATGTGTATTGGCCTGCCCTGGATATGCTATACAGAGAAAAATGTGCACATAAGTGTACAGAATAAAAATTAATGTTTATGTCCTTTGTTACCTCACAAGTATATGTCCACTGTTCAGAGACAAAAACAAGTGTTCCTTAACAATAGAGATTGGATTTAATGTATATATTTTCATGTATTCAGTATTGTAATGTTGTGTGGGAGAAAACAAAATTTCAGATGATTTCATACACACTCTTTTAAAAAAGGCATGACTGGAATTAAAACAAACTGTAATTATGAAGACTTAAATTAAAGCCACTATCAGTGATTTGATAAATCAGATAAACAAAAAAATCATGAAAAATCAGATTTTTGCGTGTCTGAAACTAGTATTGGTATTCTAACATACCCTGCAAGTGATACGACCAAACGCAGCCTAATGAAGACAAAATCGGTTGTTTTAGTCATAATTGTCCGAACGGACACTTTCTACAACACAAAATTGAATGGAGATTTGTGTATCTTTGAACACAACCGTTTTCTTCCATTTCTGTTAATTCTTCATTTGGAAAAAACTACAGACTTGTCCTTCACTTTTAAACTATTCCTGCAAATTTCAAATATTTTCACTCTGTCGGATAAATCACTGATCTAATCACTTAGCTAATCTAATCCACAACGGGGGAAACAACCGCTGTGTGTACACTGTCAGTCTATGCAGCAAAAAATACACTGAATCTTGGCTGGCAAGTGTACATCTACTGGGTAGGTAATCCATGTCTATTCGGTGGTAGCTGTGTGGTAACTACCATGAAGAAATTGGCCGTGTAGGCGACAAAAGTTTCTCCATTAGACCACAGAAAACTGTGTTTGTATGGAAACAGTGAAACAAGCACTATGTGTAAAAAGTCTTTAAAGAGACACTGGCACATTTGAAAAATAGTGCGCCCTCAAGATTTTTCAAAATCGATATTTTTTGCATGGTTGTAAGCTTTTATATACAAAACCCCTCACCCGAAATGATTAAGATATTAAGACCAAATCAGCTTCCTTATGGGTAAACAGAATGATTTTGTAATTTAATGTCGCCAGCGACGTTAAATTCAGCAGACGACGAAAATGGCGTTTAAACACACAATGCATTTTTCATGCTGATTCCGAATATGGTCAAGACAACGCATATTGTGGAATTTAAACAATTTTATGGAAAATTTTGTCCCTGTTGATTCTTGCACACAAAAGGATTAACCCTTCATGCATTTGAATAGCTGAACGACAAGACCAGCCTTAAAGTGCTAGTTTTACGGTCAATTATTACTTGATGAGAGTTGCCACTTAATAGTTTATAGATGGACAGGAGAATAATCAGTTTTGGTCCAATGGCCTAGCGTCTCGCTAGTTTCCTGAATTACATGCTATTATGGCTACATGGGCCCAATGCACACAGCTTTTGAAGTGTCCAATTGACTGAGGTTATTACAGGGGTAACCTCTCATAACCATAGGGAGTCCCTTCTGGTGATACAATAAAAAATTGAGTCGACAGGCACACACACCAGGAGTCATGCAAAAGAGGTCATCCTGGCCTCTAATTCCGGTAGCGTATCTACCTAAATAGAAAGGCAACTCGACCCAATGGGACTGCCTAGATCAACTGAAATCAATAGAAATGAATAAGCTCATACACACTACTGCTTATCGAGTGATTATGGGTTGGGTTTGAAACAACCCTAATGCACTTATATATTCAAATTTTGGTAGGTAAGCATACGGAATTAGAGGTCAGGTAAACTCTTTCACATGATGCTTTACCATTGATATTTTTGATGTTTATCTTCTCCCTCTGCTAGTTCTCTCTGGCATTGGTACAACGAACTTTTTTTTTTTTGAGAGGTGACCAAGTGAAATTTGTTATTCTTGTTTTTCATGGGAAGGCTAAATTCTGAAGAGGAGAAGGCTAAATTCTAAAGGGGTATGTTCCCCAAGCTCCAGTTGGTGCCATGACCTCCACTTCCATTACTGCAAAAGGTGTTCATAAATGCTACACTTTTTGTAGTTGCACTCTGTCAGGAGTAGCAAAGGGACAAGTTTTTGTGAGTCAAAACTACTCTGACTTTTTGGATTATAATATTCCTTTTTTTCAGGTAACAATTTAGGAATTTAAACACTTATGTTTAGATTACACATGTTTAGTGACTACCAGAGAACTAATTACAAACATGTTGTTAAACCAACAAGAATATTGGGTGTATGTTTAATTGGTCAAAAACTAAACAAAAATTATCTATCAAACATACATAATTGTTAATCGTCTGATATTTGGTGATGTCACATAAATGGTGGATAGATTTTTTGAGGATACCAATTTCTCTCAAATTGCACTTGATCGGTTTAAGAACACCTACCGATAATGTTTTCCAAGGTTTAATGTGGACAAAACAAGCACGAAAGAAACGACACCTTGTTTTGACTTGCCTGCTATCAATCGTCCCTATAGGAAACCATGACTTGATTTCTGTCACACACAGAAAGTACTGAATCATCTTATTACATACAGAACGGCGTATTCGGCCTATTCACTTCAGGTGTGATCTAATACTGTAAGCTTCCAACTAGAGCAAAAAACCTGGTTTGAAAAAAGTGTGGGTGCTTCTCTCTGGAATGTCCTCCTGTTCCTTTTAAATGGATACAAAATATCAGTTATTGTCAAGCATGTGTTTCCCCCATTGAGGAATTCTGTCTTCAGTACATTAGTGTTTCCTCTAGCCCCACTTCCAACATTAACTCTTGGAATTCATGTCAAGCCTTCATTATTTCACATTATGCTTCAAATATGTGATACTCCCCCTCAGAGGATAAGAATTTTATACAGAAAAATTGGCTGCAAGCCAACAACTCATCTAAAGAATGTTAGATGTCGGAACTGATTGGAAAAATGGGAGGTCCGTATCAATAATAGTTTCAGAAAAGACGAATTGACAAGTCTAAAATTGAAAAAAAGACAAGTTTTGAGATTGAGAAATTTGCTTTTATCAAAAAATGCATTTAAGAGTTCAAACATGCCGATATTTAGATTTGGGTTCTTAGACCAATACTGAGTTGTTGCAAAGTGTTCAATCCTATAGCCCTGAAAATGGGTACTTTGTATCGTCTTCTCATGACATTACTGTGAGTTGTGGTAAAGTGTTCAATCCTATAGCCACTGACAATGGCTGTAATTTGTATATTCTCATACAATTACTGAGTTGCGGTAAAGTGGTTCAATCCCTTAGCTACTGACAATGGTAATTTGTTATATTCTCATGACAATTACTGAGTTTTGTGGCAAAGTGGTTCAATCCTATACCGCTGAAAATGGGTAATGTATATTCTCATGACAATACTGAGTTTGCAAAGTGTTCATCCTATTCCACTGACAAGGGTTAATTTGGTATATTCTTATGACAATTAACCTGAGTTGTGTAAAGTGTTCATCCTTAGCCACTGACAATGGGTAATTTGTATATTATGACAAATACTGAGTTGTGGCAAAGTGGTTCAATCCTATACCACTGCAATGGGTATTTGTATTTCTCATGACAATTACTGAGTTCGGTAAAGTTGTTCAATCTATAGCCGCTGCATAATGGTAATTTGTATATTCTCATGACAATGACTGAGTTGTGCGGTAAAGTGGTTCAATCCTATAGCTACGACAATGGTTTATTTGTATAATTCTCATGACATTACTGAGTTGTGGTCAAAGTGGTTCAATCCTATAGCCGCTGAAAATGGGTAATTTGTATATTCCTCATGACAATTACTGATTTGTGTAAAGTGGTTCAATCTATACCCTGACCAATGGGTAATTTTGTTATATTCTCATGACAATTACTGAGTTGGCAAAGTGTTCATCCTATTGCCACTGACAATGGTAATTTGTATATTCTCATGACAATTACGAGTTGCGGTAAAGTAAGTTCAATCCTATTATGTCCGCGAAAAGGGTAATTGTATATTCTCATGACAATTACTGAGTTGCGGTAAAGGGTTCAATCCTATAGCTACTGACAATGGTTATTTGTATATGTCTCATGACATTACTTAGTTGTGGCAAAGTGGTTCAATCCTATATCCGCTGAAAATGGGTATTTGTATAGTTTCTCATGACAATTACTGAGTTGTGGCAAAGTGGTTCAATCCTATTGCCACGACAATGGTTAATTTGTATATTCGTATGACATTACTGAGTTGTGGTAAATGGTTCAATCCTTTAGCCACTGACAATTGGTAATTTGGTATATTAATGACAATAACTGAGTTGTGCAAGTGGTTCAATCCTATAGCCGCTGAAAATGGGTAATTTGTATATTCCCCTCATGACAATTCTGAGTTGTGGCAGTGGTTCAATCCTATAGCCGCTGAAAATGGGTAATTTGTATATTCTCATGACATTACTGAGTTGTTGAAAGTGGTTCAATCTATGCCACTGACCAATGGGTAATTTGTATATTCTCATGACAATTACTGAGTTGCGGTAAAGTAGTTCAATCCAAAGATAGCCGCGAAATGTGTATTTGTATATTCTCATGACAATTACTGAGTTGCGGTAAATTGGTTCAATCCTATAGCTACTGACAATGGTTAATTTGTATAGTCTTCATGACATTACTGAGTTGTTGCAAAGTGGTTCAATCCTATAGCCGCTGAAAATGGGTAATTTGTATATTCTGCATGACAATTACTGAAGTTGTGGCAAAGTGGTTCCAATCCTATTCCACTGACAATGGGTACTTGTCTATTCTTATGACATTACTGAGTTGTGGTAAAGTGTTCAATCCTTTAGCCACTGACAATGTGGTAATTTGTCTATTTACAATACTGAGTGTGGCAAAGTGGTTTCCTCCTAATCCACTGACAATGGGTAATTTGTATAGTCTCATGACAAATTACTATTTGTGCCAGTGGTTCAATCGCGATAGCCATTGACAATGGGTAATTTGTATATTTCCTCATGATCATTACTGAGTTGTGGCAGTGGTTCAACCTTTAGCCATTGACAATGGGTAATTTGTATATTCTCATGACAATTACTGAGTTGCGGTAAAGTGGGCAGTCATATAGCACTAGCCATAACAAAGGGAATTCCCCCAAATATGGCACTAAACTTTTGGTATCAAATTATAAAGAGATATACAGGTGGGAATATTATGAATCTACAACAAATTTGGGTAATTTTAATCCCTCTTTTGGTAGAGAAGTGGCCATATGAAACGCAGCGTCTGTTCCGTCCGTCCGTTCGTCTGTCCGTTTGTCAGTGATAAAAATTTTTAACCCCATTGATACAATTTATCTGAGTTCCGTAAGGGCGACAATGATGTATTTGGTAGGAAGCGGGTTGATGAGTTCTCGACTGATTAGATGTTGGGCGTAACATATGCATTAATTATCGACTTTGGCATATTTATGAAAATTGTCCTGGCAAGTCCCTTTACAAGTTTTCTTGAGTTCTGTCGAGGTGTAAATACCTTGTGGAACGAGCGGGATGAAGATTTCTTGTTTAAAATTATTTAGGTTTTTAAAATAACTATATGGTAAATCTGAAGGAGTTTGTATCATTAGTTTTTCATTGGAAGCATGGTGAGCCATTTTCAATGGGGGTTATACACGGTGTGCTGACAATATTTTCACACATAAAGTTTTCAGACAAAGCTGCTAATTTGCCGATGGATGCATGTGGTACCGATGTGTTATGAAAGCACGTTCGCTAGGGGGTTCCTACCCCTTCTAGGTACAGCTGATATTTTGTAAAAAAAACAGAGTGCATCCACTTATCTCCCAGTTCTGTTCAAAAATATAATCAAGCTGTCAATTCACATTTCAAGGTAAATGAGGTTTTGTGTGTTGACTGATGTTGAATAACTTGAGATGCTAGTTAAAGCGGCACTGGCTAACATTTTTCACAAAATATGAAATTTCTTCACTTTTCATATTGTTACTCGCTTTGTGTCACTTGTTTCCCTCGCTTGATGTCAATTGTTACAATCGCGTTGATGTCACATTGTTACATCGCTTTGTTCACATTGTTCCATCGCGTTGATGTCACATTGTTCATCGTGTTTGATTGTCACATTGTTACATCGATTTGATGTCACATTGTACATCGCTTGATTACATTGTTTACATCGTCTTATGTCACATGGTTGTACATCGCTTTGATGTCCACATTGTACATAGCTTGATGTCACATCGTTACATTGCCTTTGATGTCACATTGTAATCGCTTTGATGTCAACCATCGTTTACATCGCTTTGATGTCCATCGATACCTCGCTTTGATGTCCTTGTTACAATCGCTTTGATGTCACATTGTTCATCGCTTGATGTCAATCGTTACCGGCTTTTTGATGTCACTCGTTACCACGCTTTGATGTCACCTCGTTACATCGCTTGATGTCACATTGTTACATCGCTTTGATGTCACATTGTTACATCGCTTTGCTGTCACATGTTACATCGCTTGATGTTCACATAATTACATCGCTTGATGTCACATTGTTACATCGCTTTGATTGGGTCCCATTGTTACTCGCTTTGATGTCACATTGTTACATCGCTTTGATTCACATTGTTACATCACTTTGCTGTCACATTGCTTTGATGTCACAGTTACATCCCTTGATGTACATTGTTACAATCGCTTTGATGTCACAGTTACATCACTTTGATGTCACATTGTACATGCTTTTGATGTCCCATTGTTATATCGCTTTGATGTCACATTGTTCCCATCGCTTTGATTCATTGTTACATCGCGTTGATGTCACATTGGTTACATCGCTTTGTATGTCACATTTTTACATCGCGTTGTTTTATTTCACTCATTGTTAGTGAAAGTGACCAATATGTAGAAGTGGACTATTTTTCAGATAATTGAAATATTGAATTAAGAAAACAGCCTTAACAGCCTCCTTATGTGGAAGTGACTAAAACTTTGTAGAGAAATCGGTACTACACCTGGCACACCAAGTATCGATGATCGGCATGTTGTTGGATCATATTGTGCCAAAGTCCGACCATTTTAAAAGATTTCAAAATACATTTTGTTTGCCTAGGTCTTCCTCTTTCTTTTAACACCTCGCTTGTACGCATGCAAAAATGTCTGAGATAAGCGCCCGAAAGACGCAAGGTTTTCCGACTAATGACGGAAAAGCCTACTTGCATATTGATCGTGGTACAATGTGTTCGTGTCCCAGAACTGCAAGGCCCATTGAAAAAAAACCAAACCTGCAACTTTTGGTTTTGGGGGTTTGCGTCTTTCGGGCGTTCGCTCTCCAAATGATGAATTTGAGCATCTTGATGTCTTATTTGGGTGAATTGGAATGATGTGGGAAAAAATACTAAAATTATTCATTACAATTACATGTGAAACCAATTCCATCATATATGTGGGAAATAGATAGGCTCTTCTGTACTTAAACTACTTGAAGTAAATATACAGGTGTAATCCATACTGCTTCGAAATTTGTGCATGGTTTTATTTGTCATGCATATGGATCTGTTACAGTTTCTGAAATATTTGGGTACAGTAATCGATCGTCCCTATTGTAATATGCCAATTTACGCGTACATTGCATTGGGTTATATCCTATCAGATTAATTTTAGAATATGTTTTGATGACTTATTATGAAAAATGTTGCCAATTAAATGGGGCACCTTTAACATATTTGGAACTGTATTTTAAGTGGTTATTAAAGTAACTATATACTCTCGTGTAGATGTATCATTTGTTTTCAGCGTGCATTATTTTTTCACGAATACTGCGCTCTGTCGATATGGCCATCATCAGATAATGCACGGTCAGCAGCATGCACGCAGGTCCCCACAAGTCACAACTCCTCCTTAGCTACTAGAAATACCGTCAATCATTGATATCGACTTACTGCTCAATACAAGTAACAGCTGCATCGTATATATACACTCTACGAACCGTAGTATCTACATCTATGGTGTCCATTCTAACTTTAAAATTATGGGGGGGTTGTTGAAAAAAATATTGGTTTCTCGTTTAAAGTAATTTAGTTGAATTTCACATGCGCATACCTTCCAACTAATGTGACTTTGTACTGTTTCGTTCCAAACGTGTTATATCTTAATTAACAAGAACAGCTTTTTGTACTCTCAAAGGATGAGACGTTGACATTAAATATTGATCCTTAAATATAAAATCGTTATGTTTATAATTTGCAAATTGAAGCCTTTCGAAAGGTTTAGCTGCTATACTGAACTTTCCTACCTCTGTGCCTTGACGTCAGCGCGCGGATTTGATGGGCGCATCAGTAAACCGCACGCGTGGCTTAAAGCGACGGCGTTTTTTTACACTCGCGCACAAAGATTGCATACATTGACGCGTGCATACAACTCGTCATGTTAAGGACATCACTGCACGAGGTAGAAAAATGGACTATATCATGTTGTCTAGATAATAGTAGGCCCATGAGAAGTAAGTGTACTTCAAGAAACCCAAAGTTCAACCAAATAAAATCGTTTTTCAATACATAAACCGTCCTGTTTTGTACATACATGTCTGCGTTGGTCTAATACAGTTGGCGATTAGAATTGGTAAAAGAAAAATCCTATGCATTTTATATGCAAATCGTCACTGATGGGTTTGTTTGGAAAAAGTAAGGGCATGTGCGAAAAGTCTATCTTAAATTTCTTTCAATTTCATTGACGGTTCATACTATTGTGTTGTGTTTGAAACTGCCAGGGGGAGGTGGCGTAAAGATTAACCACTCTAAGATCTTAGAGAGTCTGATTTTCCTCGCACTTCCAGATCAGTTTTCAAAAACAAACTAATCAACATGAATTGCATCAGGTCTTTTTGTGCACTATTTATAGAGTCATAACTTTGGACATGTTAGACGTGTTTTTAATTTATGTTAAAAACTACCTCAAATTTATATAATTACGTTAAGTATTAATGTTAATGTAATAATTTGATACTAGTGTTTTCTCAAAGTATATTACGGATAAGGACCACGCCTCAGTGAATTCGACAGGATAATTGCACTTGACCGTATGGGTCAGTGCAGGCAGCACTCGAAGCCTCCGGCTCTCGTGCTGCCAGGTTCCTGACCCATACGGTCCCGTGTCGATTATCCTGTCGAATGCACAGAGGCGTGGTCCTTATCCATCATATGCTAATGGCCAAGAAGATCCGTATGAAAGATGGGTAATTGTGCTCATTAATTGGTTTAGTGAAAATGATGAAGGGATCAGAAGTGGATGGTTTTAAGTAGTGTAACTGGTTATTTAGTGTTCACAGGAAGTACCTAATAATTCCATCAGGAGTGAAGACATGAAAAATAAACAGGAACTATTGCAACTCAGTTAGTAAAAAAGTTGGTATCCCAGATAAATGACTTTTAGTGCAATTTTAACCCCTGACACTATCACCTGCAATAACAATCGATGGGCTTATTTTAGGACATAACATGAAATGCAACACCCCCTGATCAACAGCAAGAGAGTGCTTATATCGGTGTAAACCATCCAACCATTCTTAATATCTCTGATTTGGCTCATTACTTTGATATTGCCTTCCTATATGCAATCCAAACAGAGCTTAGATGCCAATAAATTTGTTAATTTTATTACTCTTTTTAAAAGTTAAGTCTCTATCAGAAAAAATGACTTAAAGGCTGACTGGGAGATTTCCCGATGATGGCGCACTAATTCTCAAACAAATTGTGTTTTTTTGGGGCATATACATACGTGAAATAACTAAGTCTCAAATCGAAGTCCTTCCTATAGAAAAACACAACTACAAAATTAAAAAAAAATTCTGGATCTTGAATTTTTGTTATAACACTGTAGCCTATGGCACTGTTTATAATGTGCATAAATGTGTTAGTGCATGAAAATGAAAAATCAATTCATCTCTAATTTGGAATTAAGCATTTTAGGTGACTATCTTTAGTTCCTAGTCACTATTTGAATTACTACACAAAAATTAATATTTCAAAATCTCTGAGTCAGCCTTAATTTTATTGTTCCACCAAAGGTGAGTAATTCCTTCTGTATCTTAATTTCAATTGATCATGGGAAACAAAGCTGTGACATCCTAAAAGAGTAGTGTTTTGAACCAATCTCATGATGCATTGCAATGTGCCTATACTGTATTCTACTAAACAGGGATACAAGACATTTCATGATCATGCTAAAATGTGTTAAGAATAGAATCTTTCTACAATCACATGACCTCATTGAGGTGAAATTTCCAATTGTGGGATGGACTTTTAAGGGGTTTGACGTGTGATTTGTGTACGCGCAAGCTGCTTTACACCTTCAGCATTCTGTTTGGAGCCCAGTCATGGACAATGGAAGAATTTTAGTTTTGTGCTGCGAAGGTATCATGCGCAAATACCGCGAATAACTGTGCGCTTGTTTGCGTTTATTAAAATCTCGCATCTCTACACCTGCGTTCCTGCTTTGCTGCATGCCGAATGTGGCGCGGATTTTTCTTGCCGCCCAACAAGACGCCCAATATGAAAAAAGTGTCCAATTTCAGTGGTTTTCGGCGTGTAATGGAAAAAGTAAGTCAGTGACCCTCATTTTTTATTTCAAAATTTTGAAGAATGACATCGAACCTCAACATATTTAGAAATTACATTTTATTGAGAGGTTTTTATTTAGTAGGCGATCTAAACGTCAAATTTTTACTTTTCCCATAGACTTACGTGGTTTAAAAAGTGACAACATACCTTTTTTGTTTTGGCTATAGCTCAAAAACAGTCGGTGACCCCATTTTTTATTTCCGATTCTTAATCAGCACCGTTGCAAAAAACATATATGTGAATTCTGGAAAATTTTATCGAGTAGATCGCTAACACGTCAAACCCCTTAAAATACACCCTTTGGAAACAACCAAACCTACTTCCTATTCTGTTCAAGAATTTGTCGCATATTTCAGCTGAAGGTATAGTTGATAATTCCAAACGGTATAGTCCAACACTGCTATTTGATAGGCTACAAGGCTATGTGATAGTAATATATGTGAAGTACATTGACATCATCAATGATACTAAATATAGTGCTTGGTAAAGTTGGAAGTAAATCCTTTTAGGAGAGCAAGAATATTCTCCGAGATTGCACAGGAAAACTAATATGTCAAAATCAGACAGACTCGCTGATTAATGTTAGACAGAAAACAACAGGCAGATAAAAGTTCTATTTTGGTGGTAGCATCTGTCTGCTGTATGGTTTGCAAGGTTGAATTACTAAGAGATGGGACTTTGTGATAAAAGTACAGAAGTCAAATAAGTATTCGTTCACCGTCACAGGCAAAGATTATGCCTCATAGAAAAGGTACTCTTTTAGGGCATGTAAATACCAGTTTAGGGAGTCATTAATTGCCAAGCTCTTTAATGGAATATACAAAATATTAAGATAATTAAAATAAACATTTTGGCATGTCATTTCCTAATATTTAAAAACAATTGCTAGGCAGAACCTTAAAAAAATTCACATTAGTTACCACCCTACCCATTTCCATGGCAACCAATGTAGGCGTGTCCATTTCATCTACTTAATTTTGAAACTCTCATCAAGTTTTTCAATATACATTATTATCATATTTTTGTGTTGCAAGAAACAAAAATTGCAATTTTTGACTCAAAGCTGCCATTGAAAAACCATGTTCATGATTAGCTGTGATGTGTAGGGTAATCCTGAATGACGCTATTTTTCTGTTGTGATCATAACTTCTTTTCTATCAGGTTTGAGTTAAGGAAAACATATGTATAGTTAGAGTTTTGCTTACAATCTTTATTGATATACCGTGTTGTTCCTAATAAACGCCCCTGCTCTAATAAACGCCCCCTAGGATTTTTGGATAAAACAATTCAAGAAAACAAGTTAAGCTTACCAAAATCACATGATATAATGGCAGGGACGGTCATTATCCGTATCATAATCGCTGTTGTGCACAGTTGTAATAGTTTAATTAGTATGGAACTTTGACCTCGGTAGGTGCGAAAACAGCGTCCGCCTGCTCATTCGTTTGTATTATTGGTAATCAGCAAAAATAAGCGTGTGTAAGGTGATTTTTGCGGGATTTTTGACTTCCATTTTTGACTGTAATAAACGCCTCCCTTTTGAAAAATGCACCGCCCCCGGGGCGTTTATTAGGAACAATACGGTAGTTATCTTTACCAAACCTTTTTTTACCATGGACTTATTGGCTTCAATCGAATGGTGTTCGGCATTACCCAACTTACTCCTATCTGTATGCACCTTTTAAGCTTCTCTTACCATGCTTACAGTGGATTATCATAGCATAATACAGACAATTACAAAGCAAATTTGTGGTTAGGGTACTAGGAGGTTAAAATCCTGGTGGCATTTAGTTTGACCACAGGGTTGCAATTTCATGGAATGTTAGCTGCAATTTTAGTAACACGCTATTGCCTTTTCAAGTTGGATAAGAAGCCCATGTATCACAGCAAGCTAGGTGTAAAATTTAGCTAAGTGGTGACATTTGAAATGAACACAAGTTGCTATTTCTTGGAACTTTGATACATTTTTTGCAACGTTTGATACATATCTGCTAAATTTTCAATTTTATATTTTGGAATGGGAGGGCCTTATATGCATGATTCTAGCAGAATCTATGACGAAGCGAAACTCAATTCAATGCACGCGAGGATCAAACAAATGATACAACCCGAGAAAGTAAATTGGCAAATATTATAGAAGCTTGGAGAAATTGGCGATCACAGAACTAAATAAAGACAATACATGGTTGAATCACATGTTCTTTTGATTATGAATGATGTGAAACATAAGGAAGGTGAAAGTCTCAACAGACCACACATCTCTTTAAGGGGTGGACATTTTATGAAAAAAAAAAACCCCCCGACCCCCTTTTTCCTGACACGACTCAGACTTCAGCACCTTTTACGGAAATAAGTTACAGTATCACCTGCACTTATTCCGTAAAGGCTTCTGAATTCTGAGTCGGGTCGGGCAAAGTGGGGTCACAAAATGTACCAACCCCTCTTTAAGTGTTTGCTACATTTTTGCAACATTCTATGACCTTTTCAGTATTTACTATGTAACAATTTGAATTGTGAGACACCTGTTCAGATTATACAATCTCTCATTATGTGAAAAATGTCAGGAGAGTGAATGTCTCTCAATTGACCACAAAGGTCTAGTTAAATGTTTGTTACAATTTTCAAACATACCATGACATTTTCAACTATAACTAAATGATAATGTGAAGAATTAGTGGGACACCTGTTCTTCCGATTACATAATCTTCATCATATTGTAGCAAAGTATTGGCATAAATCCTAATCATTGTTTGAATCTATACAGTATTTGCTACACTTAGGCTAAATTGTTGCTACATTCTTTACACTAGATTGCTTTTGAAAACCAGATAACCATTGCATGTTTACAATAGCATGAGACACCTGTTCCTTAGATTACAGACTAAGTGTAAAGTGTAGCAAAGTAGAGCCAGTTGAGGAGACAGGTGCATACAAGTGTAAATACAAGAGGCATCAAGGCAAAAGACATTCCTATATCCGTATTATCACCCTCCATCAACTGACTGACTCATTCCTCTGTATACCAGAGAAAGTTGTCTACGTATGTGGCTTATCTAAAATGAAAGAATGATCTACGCTTTAGTGGGGATAACATTGGTTTAGGTTGAGGCTGATATTACCTCAACTTGAAATTGTTTTTTTAATTGTTTTTATAATAATGCTATTAGTGGGGATAGTGTTGGTTATGTCATATTACCTCCAACTAGAAATTGTTTCTTAACCTTATAACAATGCTATTTGCCAAATACAAAGTAAAATTCCCATTATTATGAGGTCCCTGGTAAGATTTTCAACATCAGATCTATTACAGAATGTTTGGGAAAATAGGTCTTGAAGTGTTTGACCATGTAAAATATAAATTTCACCTTGGAAAATGGCATATTGCATATAAAATTTAGAGAAGGTTACAAAATATTGTTTAGTATTTGTTTAAATAGCAGCAGTAACAGGAACAATTTTTGGCATAAATGCATTATACCCATCGCACCTATACCATATTATGTGATTTATTCC